>CAUVYM010000865.1:0-85406 GCA_963556165.1 Tipula helvola | reverse complement strand
GTATACTACGTAGTACAGTACGCCACCGAAAGAGCACGCATTTATTAAATGTGTTTATATAAATTTATATTAAAATTATTTTTATCATAATTCTGATAATCTAGAGCATCGATTAAGCCAATAAAATATTAAAATTTTAACAAAAAATTTGTTTGCACAAAATTACGGTCTCGTAGTATACTACGTAGTACAGTACGCCACCGAAAGAGCACGCATTTATTAAATGTGTTTATATAAATTTATATTAAAATTTTTTTTATCATAATTCTGATAATCTAGAGCATCGATTAAGCCAATAGAATATTAAAATTTTAACAAAAAATTTGTTTGCACAAAATTACGGGCTCGTAGTATACTACGTAGTACAGTACGCCACCGAAAGAGCACGCATTTATTAAATGTGTTTATATAAATTTATATTAAAATTATTTTTATCATAATTCTGATAATCTAGAGCATCGATTAAGCCAATAAAATATTAAAATTTTAACAAAAAATTTGTTTGCACAAAATTACGGTCTCGTAGTATACTACGTAGTACAGTACGCCACCGAAAGAGCACGCATTTATTAAATGTGTTTATATAAATTTATATTAAAATTATTTTTATCATAATTCTGATAATCTAGAGCATCGATTAAGCCAATATAATAATAAAATTTTAACAAAAAATTTGTTTGCACAAAATTACGGTCTCGTAGTATACTACGTAGTACAGTACGCCACCGAAAGAGCACGCATTTATTAAATGTGTTTATATAAATTTATATTAAAATTATTTTTATCATAATTCTGATAATCTAGAGCATCGATTAAGCCAATAAAATAATAAAATTTTAACAAAAAATTTGTTTGCACAAAATTACGGTCTCGTAGTATACTACGTAGTACAGTACGCCACCGAAAGAGCACGCATTTATTAAATGTGTTTATATAAATTTATATTAAAATTATTTTTATCATAATTCTGATAATCTAGAGCATCGATTAAGCCAATAGAATATTAAAATTTTAACAAAAAATTTGTTTGCACAAAATTACGGGCTCGTAGTATACTACGTAGTACAGTACGCCACCGAAAGAGCACGCATTTATTAAATGTGTTTATATAAATTTATATTAAAATTATTTTTATCATAATTCTGATAACCTAGAGCATCGATTAAGCCAATAAAATAATATAAATTTTAACAAAAAATTTGTTTGCACAAAATTACGGTCTCGTAGTATACTACGTAGTACAGTACGCCACCGAAAGAGCACGCATTTATTAAATGTGTTTATATAAATTTATTTTAAAATTATTTTTATCATAATTCTGATAATCTAGAGCATCGATTAAGCCAATAGAATATTAAAATTTTAACAAAAAATTTGTTTGCACAAAATTACGGGCTCGTAGTATACTACGTAGTACAGTACGCCACCGAAAGAGCACGCATTTATTAAATGTGTTTATATAAATTTATATTAAAATTATTTTTATCATAATTCTGATAATCTAGAGCATCGATTAAGCCAATAAAATAATAAAATTTTAACAAAAAATTTGTTTGCACAAAATTACGGTCTCGTAGTATACTACGTAGTACAGTACGCCACCGAAAGAGCACGCATTTATTAAATGTGTTTATATAAATTTATATTAAAATTATTTTTATCATAATTCTGATAATCTAGAGCATCGATTAAGCCAATAGAATATTAAAATTTTAACAAAAAATTTGTTTGCACAAAATTACGGGCTCGTAGTATACTACGTAGTACAGTACGCCACCGAAAGAGCACGCATTTATTAAATGTGTTTATATAAATTTATATTAAAATTATTTTTATCATAATTCTGATAACCTAGAGCATCGATTAAGCCAATAAAATAATAAAATTTTAACAAAAAATTTGTTTGCACAAAATTACGGTCTCGTAGTATACTACGTAGTACAGTACGCCACCGAAAGAGCACGCATTTATTAAATGTGTTTATATAAATTTATATTAAAATTATTTTTATCATAATTCTGATAATCTAGAGCATCGATTAAGCCAATATAATAATAAAATTTTAACAAAAAATTTGTTTGCACAAAATTACGGTCTCGTAGTATACTACGTAGTACAGTACGCCACCGAAAGAGCACGCATTTATTAAATGTGTTTATATAAATTTATTTTAAAATTATTTTTATCATAATTCTGATAATCTAGAGCATCGATTAAGCCAATAGAATATTAAAATTTTAACAAAAAATTGTTTGCACAAAATTACGGGCTCGTAGTATACTACGTAGTACAGTACGCCACCGAAAGAGCACGCATTTATTAAATGTGTTTATATAAATTTATATTAAAATTATTTTTATCATAATTCTGATAATCTAGAGCATCGATTAAGCCAATATAATAATAAAATTTTAACAAAAAATTTGTTTGCACAAAATTACGGTCTCCTAGTATACTACGTAGTACAGTACGCCACCGAAAGAGCACGCATTTATTAAATGTGTTTATATAAATTTATATTAAAATTATTTTTATCATAATTCTGATAATCTAGAGCATCGATTAAGCCAATAAAATAATAAAATTTTAACAAAAAATTTGTTTGCACAAAATTACGGTCTCGTAGTATACTACGTAGTACAGTACGCCACCGAAAGAGCACGCATTTATTAAATGTGTTTATATAAATTTATATTAAAATTATTTTTATCATAATTCTGATAACCTAGAGCATCGATTAAGCCAATAAAATAATAAAATTTTAACAAAAAATTTGTTTGCACAAAATTACGGTCTCGTAGTATACTACGTAGTACAGTACGCCACCGAAAGAGCACGCATTTATTAAATGTGTTTATATAAATTTATATTAAAATTATTTTTATCATAATTCTGATAATCTAGAGCATCGATTAAGCCAATAAAATATTAAAATTTTAACAAAAAATTTGTTTGCACAAAATTACGGTCTCGTAGTATACTACGTAGTACAGTACGCCACCGAAAGAGCACGCATTTATTAAATGTGTTTATATAAATTTATATTAAAATTATTTTTATCATAATTCTGATAATCTAGAGCATCGATTAAGCCAATAAAATAACAAAATTTTAACAAAAAATTTGTTTGCACAAAATTACGGTCTCGTAGTATACTACGTAGTACAGTACGCCACCGAAAGAGCACGCATTTATTAAATATGTTTATATAAATTTATATTAAAATTATTTTTATCATAATTCTGATAATCTAGAGCATCGATTAAGCCAATAAAATAACAAAATTTTAACAAAAAATTTGTTTGCACAAAATTACGGTCTCGTAGTATACTACGTAGTACAGTACGCCACCGAAAGAGCACGCATTTATTAAATGTGTTTATATAAATTTATATTAAAATTATTTTTATCATAATTCTGATAATCTAGAGCATCGATTAAGCCAATAAAATAATAAAATTTTAACAAAAAATTTGTTTGCACAAAATTACGGTCTCGTAGTATACTACGTAGTACAGTACGCTACCGAAAGAGCACGCATTTATTAAATGTGTTTATATAAATTTATATTAAAATTATTTTTATCATAATTCTGATAATCTAGAGCATCGATTAAGCCAATATAATAATACAATTTTAACAAAAAATTTGTTTGCACAAAATTACGGTCTCGTAGTATACTACGTAGTACAGTACGCCACCGAAAGAGCACGCATTTATTAAATGTGTTTATATAAATTTATATTAAAATTATTTTTATCATAATTCTGATAATCTAGAGCATCGATTAAGCCAATATAATAATAAAATTTTAACAAAAAATTTGTTTGCACAAAATTACGGTCTCCTAGTATACTACGTAGTACAGTACGCCACCGAAAGAGCATGCATTTATTAAATGTGTTTATATAAATTTATATTAAAATTATTTTTATCATAATTCTGATAATCTAGAGCATCGATTAAGCCAATAAAATATTAAAATTTTAACAAAAAATTTGTTTGCACAAAATTACGGTCTCGTAGTATACTACGTAGTAAAGTACGCCACCGAAAGAGCACGCATTTATTAAATGTGTTTATATAAATTTATATTAAAATTATTTTTATCATAATTCTGATAATCTAGAGCATCGATTAAGCCAATAGAATATTAAAATTTTAACAAAAAATTTGTTTGCACAAAATTACGGTCTCCTAGTATACTACGTAGTACAATACGCCACCGAAAGAGCACGCATTTATTAAATGTGTTTATATAAATTTATATTAAAATTATTTTTATCATAATTCTGATAATCTAGAGCATCGATTAAGCCAATAAAATATTAAAATTTTAACAAAAAATTTGTTTGCACAAAATTACGGTCTCGTAGTATACTACGTAGTACAGTACGCCACCGAAAGAGCACGCATTTATTAAATGTGTTTATATAAATTTATATTAAAATTATTTTTATCATAATTCTGATAATCTAGAGCATCGATTAAGCCAATAGAATATTAAAATTTTAACAAAAAATTTGTTTGCACAAAATTACGGGCTCGTAGTATACTACGTAGTACAGTACGCCACCGAAAGAGCACGCATTTATTAAATGTGTTTATATAAATTTATATTAAAATTATTTTTATCATAATTCTGATAACCTAGAGCATCGATTAAGCCAATATAATAATAAAATTTTAACAAAAAATTTGTTTGCACAAAATTACGGTCTCGTAGTATACTACGTAGTACAGTACGCCACCGAAGAGCACGCATTTATTAAATGTGTTTATATAAATTTATATTAAAATTATTTTTATCATAATTCTGATAATCTAGAGCATCGATTAAGCCAATAGAATATTAAAATTTTAACAAAAAATTTGTTTGCACAAAATTACGGGCTCGTAGTATACTACGTAGTACAGTACGCCACCGAAAGAGCACGCATTTATTAAATGTGTTTATATAAATTTATATTAAAATTATTTTTATCATAATTCTGATAACCTAGAGCATCGATTAAGCCAATAAAATAATAAAATTTTAACAAAAAATTTGTTTGCACAAAATTACGGTCTCGTAGTATACTACGTAGTACAGTACGCCACCGAAAGAGCACGCATTTATTAAATGTGTTTATATAAATTTATATTAAAATTATTTTTATCATAATTCTGATAATCTAGAGCATCGATTAAGCCAATATAATAATAAAATTTTAACAAAAAATTTGTTTGCACAAAATTACGGTCTCGTAGTATACTACGTAGTACAGTACGCCACCGAAAGAGCACGCATTTATTAAATGTGTTTATATAAATTTATATTAAAATTATTTTTATCATAATTCTGATAATCTAGAGCATCGATTAAGCCAATATAATAATAAAATTTTAACAAAAAATTTGTTTGCACAAAATTACGGTCTCGTAGTATACTACGTAGTACAGTACGCCACCGAAAGAGCACGCATTTATTAAATGTGTTTATATAAATTTATATTAAAATTATTTTTATCATAATTCTGATAATCTAGAGCATCGATTAAGCCAATAAAATAATAAAATTTTAACAAAAAATTTGTTTGCACAAAATTACGGTTTCGTAGTATACTACGTAGTACAGTACGCCACCGAAAGAGCACGCATTTATTAAATGTGTTTATAAAAATTTATATTAAAATTACTTTTATCATAATTCTGATAATCTAGAGCATCGATTAAGCCAATAAAATATTAAAATTTTAACAAAAAATTTGTTTGCACAAAATTACGGTCTCGTAGTATACAGTACGCCACCGAAAGAGCACGCATTTATTAAATGTGTTTATATAAATTTATATTAAAATTATTTTTATCATAATTCTGATAATCTAGAGCATCGATTAAGCCAATAGAATATTAAAATTTTAACAAAAAATTTGTTTGCACAAAATTACGGGCTCGTAGTATACTACGTAGTACAGTACGCCACCGAAAGAGCACGCATTTATTAAATGTGTTTATATAAATTTATATTAAAATTATTTTTATCATAATTCTGATAACCTAGAGCATCGATTAAGCCAATAAAATAATAAAATTTTAACAAAAAATTTGTTTGCACAAAATTACGGTCTCGTAGTATACTACGTAGTACAGTACGCCACCGAAAGAGCACGCATTTATTAAATGTGTTTATATAAATTTATATTAAAATTATTTTTATCATAATTCTGATAATCTAGAGCATCGATTAAGCCAATAAAATAACAAAATTTTAACAAAAAATTTGTTTGCACAAAATTACGGTCTCGTAGTATACTACGTAGTACAGTACGCCACCGAAAGAGCACGCATTTATTAAATATGTTTATATAAATTTATATTAAAATTATTTTTATCATAATTCTGATAATCTAGAGCATCGATTAAGCCAATAAAATAACAAAATTTTAACAAAAAATTTGTTTGCACAAAATTACGGTCTCGTAGTATACTACGTAGTACAGTACGCCACCGAAAGAGCACGCATTTATTAAATGTGTTTATATAAATTTATATTAAAATTATTTTTATCATAATTCTGATAATCTAGAGCATCGATTAAGCCAATAAAATAATAAAATTTTAACAAAAAATTTGTTTGCACAAAATTACGGTCTCGTAGTATACTACGTAGTACAGTACGCCACCGAAAGAGCACGCATTTATTAAATGTGTTTATATAAATTTATATTAAAATTATTTTTATCATAATTCTGATAATCTAGAGCATCGATTAAGCCAATAAAATATTAAAATTTTAACAAAAAATTTGTTTGCACAAAATTACGGTCTCGTAGTATACTACGTAGTACAGTACGCCACCGAAAGAGCACGCATTTATTAAATGTGTTTATATAAATTTATATTAAAATTATTTTTATCATAATTCTGATAATCTAGAGCATCGATTAAGCCAATAGAATATTAAAATTTTAACAAAAAATTTGTTTGCACAAAATTACGGGCTCCGTAGTATACTACGTAGTACAGTACGCCACCGAAAGAGCACGCATTTATTAAATGTGTTTATATAAATTTATATTAAAATTATTTTTATCATAATTCTGATAACCTAGAGCATCGATTAAGCCAATATAATAATAAAATTTTAACAAAAAATTTGTTTGCACAAAATTACGGTCTCGTAGTATACTACGTAGTACAGTACGCCACCGAAAGAGCACGCATTTATTAAATGTGTTTATATAAATTTATTTTAAAATTATTTTTATCATAATTCTGATAATCTAGAGCATCGATTAAGCCAATAGAATATTAAAATTTTAACAAAAAATTTGTTTGCACAAAATTACGGGCTCGTAGTATACTACGTAGTACAGTACGCCACCGAAAGAGCACGCATTTATTAAATGTGTTTATATAAATTTATATTAAAATTATTTTTATCATAATTCTGATAATCTAGAGCATCGATTAAGCCAACAAAATAATAAAATTTTAACAAAAAATTTGTTTGCACAAAATTACGGTCTCGTAGTATACTACGTAGTACAGTACGCCACCGAAAGAGCACGCATTTATTAAATGTGTTTATATAAATTTATATTAAAATTATTTTTATCATAATTCTCTGATAATCTAGAGCATCGATTAAGCCAATAGAATATTAAAATTTTAACAAAAAATTTGTTTGCACAAATTACGGGCTCGTAGTATACAACGTAGTACAGTACGCCACCGAAAGAGCACGCATTTATTAAATGTGTTTATATAAATTTATATTAAAATTATTTTTATCACTATTCTGATAACCTAGAGCATCGATTAAGCCAATAAAATAATAAAATTTTAACAAAAAATTTGTTTGCACAAAATTACGGTCTCGTAGTATACTACGTCGTACAGTATGCCACCGAAAGAGCACGCATTATTAAATGTGTTTATATAAATTTATATTAAAATTATTTTTATCATAATTCTGATAATCTAGAGCATCGATTAAGCCAATATAATAATAAAATTTTAACAAAAAATTTGTTTGCACAAAATTACGGTCTCGTAGTATACTACGTAGTACAGTACGCCACCGAAAGAGCACGCATTTATTAAATGTGTTTATATAAATTTATATTAAAATTATTTTTATCATAATTCTGATAATCTAGAGCATCGATTAAGCCAATATAATAATAAAATTTTAACAAAAAATTTGTTTGCACAAAATTACGGTCTCGTAGTATACTACGTAGTACAGTACGCCACCGAAAGAGCACGCATTTATTAAATGTGTTTATATAAATTTATATTAAAATTATTTTTATCATAATTCTGATAATCTAGAGCATCGATTAAGCCAATAAAATAATAAAATTTTAACAAAAAATTTGTTTGCACAAAATTACGGTCTCGTAGTATACTACGTAGTACAGTACGCCACCGAAAGAGCACGCATTTATTAAATGTGTTTATAAAAATTTATATTAAAATTACTTTTATCATAATTCTGATAATCTAGAGCATCGATTAAGCCAATAAAATATTAAAATTTTAACAAAAAATTTGTTTGCACAAAATTACGGTCTCGTAGTATACTACGTAGTACAGTACGCCACCGAAAGAGCACGCATTTATTAAATGTGTTTATATAAATTTATATTTAAATTATTTTTATCATAATTCTGATAATCTAGAGCATCGATTAAGCCAATAGAATATTATCATTTTAACAAAAAATTTGTTTGCACAAAATTACGGGCTCGTAGTATACTACGTAGTACAGTACGCCACCGAAAGAGCACGCATTTATTAAATGTGTTTATATAAATATATATTAAAATTATTTTTATCATAATTCTGATAACTAGAGCATCGATTAAGCCAATAAAATAATAAAATTTTAACAAAAAATTTGTTTGCACAAAATTACGGTCTCGTAGTATACTACGTAGTACAGTACGCCACCGAAAGAGCACGCATTTATTAAATGTGTTTATATAAATTTATATTAAAATTATTTTTATCATAATTCTGATAATCTAGAGCATCGATTAAGCCAATAAAATAACAAAATTTTAACAAAAAATTTGTTTGCACAAAATTACGGTCTCGTAGTATACTACGTAGTACAGTACGCCACCGAAAGAGCACGCATTTATTAAATATGTTTATATAAATTTACATTAAAATTATTTTTATCATAATTCTGATAATCTAGAGCATCGATTAAGCCAATAAAATAACAAAATTTTAACAAAAAATTTGTTTGCACAAAATTACGGTCTCGTAGTATACTACGTAGTACAGTACGCCACCGAAAGAGCACGCATTTATTAAATGTGTTTATATAAATTTATATTAAAATTATTTTTATCATAATTCTGATAATCTAGAGCATCGATTAAGCCAATAAAATAATAAAATTTTAACAAAAAATTTGTTTGCACAAAATTACGGTCTCGTAGTATACTACGTAGTACAGTACGCCACCGAAAGAGCACGCATTTATTAAATGTGTTTATATAAATTTATATTAAAATTATTTTTATCATAATTCTGATAATCTAGAGCATCGATTAAGCCAATATAATAATAAAATTTTAACAAAAAATTTGTTTGCACAAAATTACGGTCTCGTAGTATACTACGTAGTACAGTACGCCACCGAAAGAGCACGCATTATTAAATGTGTTTATATAAATTTATATTAAAATTATTTTTATCATAATTCTGATAATCTAGAGCATCGATTAAGCCAATATAATAATAAAATTTTAACAAAAAATTTGTTTGCACAAAATTACGGTCTCCTAGTATACTACGTAGTACAGTACGCCACCGAAAGAGCACGCATTTATTAAATGTGTTTATATAAATTTATATTAAAATTATTTTTATCATAATTCTGATAATCTAGAGCATCGATTAAGCCAATAAAATATTTAAATTTTAACAAAAAATTTGTTTGCACAAAATTACGGTCTCGTAGTATACTACGTAGTACAGTACGCCACCGAAAGAGCACGCATTTATTAATGTGTTTATATAAATTTATATTAAAATTATTTTTATCATAATTCTGATAATCTAGAGCATCGATTAAGCCAATAGAATATTAAAATTTTAACAAAAAATTTGTTTGCACAAAATTACGGGCTCGTAGTATACTACGTAGTACAGTACGCCACCGAAAGAGCACGCATTTATTAAATGTGTTTATATAAATTTATATTAAAATTATTTTTATCATAATTCTGATAACCTAGAGCATCGATTAAGCCAATAAAATAATAAAATTTTAACAAAAAAATTTGTTTGCACAAAATTACGGTCTCGTAGTATACTACGTAGTACAGTACGCCACCGAAAGAGCACGCATTTATTAATGTGTTTATATAAATTTATATTAAAATTATTTTTATCATAATTCTGATAATCTAGAGCATCGATTAAGCCAATATAATAATAAAATTTTAACAAAAAATTTGTTTGCACAAAATTACGGTCTCCTAGTATACTACGTAGTACAGTACGCCACCGAAAGAGCACGCATTTATTAAATGTGTTTATATAAATTTATATTAAAATTATTTTTATCATAATTCTGATAATCTAGAGCATCGATTAAGCCAATAAAATATTAAAATTTTAACAAAAAATTTGTTTGCACAAAATTACGGTCTCGTAGTATACTACGTAGTACAGTACGCCACCGAAAGAGCACACATTTATTAAATGTGTTTATATAAATTTATATTAAAATTATTTTTATCATAATTCTGATAATCTAGAGCATCGATTAAGCCAATAGAATATTAAAATTTTAACAAAAAATTTGTTTGCACAAAATTACGGGCTCGTAGTATACTACGTAGTACAGTACGCCACCGAAAGAGCACGCATTTATTAAATGTGTTTATATAAATTTATATTAAAATTATTTTTATCATAATTCTGATAACCTAGAGCATCGATTAAGCCAATATAATAATAAAATTTTAACAAAAAATTTGTTTGCACAAAATTACGGTCTCGTAGTATACTACGTAGTACAGTACGCCACCGAAAGAGCACGCATTTATTAAATGTGTTTATATAAATTTATTTTAAAATTATTTTTATCATAATTCTGATAATCTAGAGCATCGATTAAGCCAATAGAATATTAAAATTTTAACAAAAAATTTGTTTGCACAAAATTACGGGCTCGTAACTACGTAGTACAGTACGCCACCGAAAGAGCACGCATTTATTAAATGTGTTTATATAAATTTATATTAAAATTATTTTTATCATAATTCTGATAATCTAGAGCATCGATTAAGCCAATAAAATAATAAAATTTTAACAAAAAATTTGTTTGCACAAAATTACGGTCTCGTAGTATACTACGTAGTACAGTACGCCACCGAAAGAGCACGCATTTATTAAATGTGTTTATATAAATTTATATTAAAATTATTTTTATCATAATTCTGATAATCTAGAGCATCGATTAAGCCAATAGAATATTAAAATTTTAACAAAAAATTTGTTTGCACAAAATTACGGGCTCGTAGTATACTACGTAGTACAGTACGCCACCGAAAGAGCACGCATTTATTAAATGTGTTTATATAAATTTATATTAAAATTATTTTTATCATAATTCTGATAACCTAGAGCATCGATTAAGCCAATAAAATAATAAAATTTTAACAAAAAATTTGTTTGCACAAAATTACGGTCTCGTAGTATACTACGTAGTACAGTACGCCACCGAAAGAGCACGCATTTATTAAATGTGTTTATATAAATTTATATTAAAATTATTTTTATCATAATTCTGATAATCTAGAGCATCGATTAAGCCAATATAATAATAAAATTTTAACAAAAAATTTGTTTGCACAAAATTACGGTCTCGTAGTATACTACGTAGTACAGTACGCCACCGAAAGAGCACGCATTTATTAAATGTGTTTATATAAATTTATATTAAAATTATTTTTATCATAATTCTGATAATCTAGAGCATCGATTAAGCCAATATAATAATAAAATTATAACAAAAAATTTGTTTGCACAAAATTACGGTCTCGTAGTATACTACGTAGTACAGTACGCCACCGAAAGAGCACGCATTTATTAAATGTGTTTATATAAATTTATATTAAAATTATTTTTATCATAATTCTGATAATCTAGAGCATCGATTAAGCCAATAAAATAATAAAATTTTAACAAAAAATTTGTTTGCACAAAATTACGGTTTCGTAGTATACTACGTAGTAAAGTACGCCACCGAAAGAGCACGCATTTATTAAATGTGTTTATAAAAATTTATATTAAAATTACTTTTATCATAATTCTGATAATCTAGAGCATCGATTAAGCCAATAAAATATTAAAATTTTAACAAAAAATTTGTTTGTACAAAATTACGGTCTCGTAGTATACTACGTAGTACAGTACGCCACCGAAAGAGCACGCATTTATTAAATGTGTTTATATAAATTTATATTAAAATTATTTTTATCATAATTCTGATAATCTAGAGCATCGATTAAGCCAATAGAATATTAAAATTTTAACAAAAAATTTGTTTGCACAAAATTACGGGCTCGTAGTATACTACGTAGTACAGTACGCCACCGAAAGAGCACGCATTTATTAAATGTGTTTATATAAATTTATATTAAAATTATTTTTATCATAATTCTGATAACCTAGAGCATCGATTAAGCCAATAAAATAATAAAATTTTAACAAAAAATTTGTTTGCACAAAATTACGGTCTCGTAGTATACTACGTAGTACAGTACGCCACCGAAAGAGCACGCATTTATTAAATGTGTTTATATAAATTTATATTAAAATTATTTTTATCATAATTCTGATAATCTAGAGCATCGATTAAGCCAATAAAATATTAAAATTTTAACAAAAAATTTGTTTGCACAAAATTACGGTCTCGTAGTATACTACGTAGTACAGTACGCCACCGAAAGAGCACGCATTTATTAAATGTGTTTATATAAATTTATATTAAAATTATTTTTATCATAATTCTGATAATCTAGAGCATCGATTAAGCCAATAAAATAACAAAATTTTAACAAAAAATTTGTTTGCACAAAATTACGGTCTCGTAGTATACTACGTAGTACAGTACGCCACCGAAAGAGCACCATTTATTAAATGTGTTTATATAAATTTATATTAAAATTATTTTTATCATAATTCTGATAATCTAGAGCATCGATTAAGCCAATAAAATAATAAAATTTTAACAAAAAATTTGTTTGCACTCTGATAATCTAGAGCATCGATTAAGCCAATAAAATAATAAAATTTTAACAAAAAATTTGTTTGCACAAAATTACGGTCTCGTAGTATACTACGTAGTACAGTACGCCACCGAAAGAGCACGCATTTATTAAATGTGTTTATATAAATTTATATTTTAATTATTTTTATCATAATTCTGATAATCTAGAGCATCGATTAAGCCAATAAAATAATAAAATTTTAACAAAAAATTTGTTTGCACAAAATTACGGTCTCGTAGTATACTACGTAGTACAGTACGCCACCGAAAGAGCACGCATTTATTAAATGTGTTTATATAAATTTATATTAAAATTATTTTTATCATAATTCTGATAATCTAGAGCATCGATTAAGCCAATAAAATAATAAAATTTTAACAAAAAATTTGTTTGCACAAAATTACGGTCTCGTAGTATACTACGTAGTACAGTACGCCACCGAAAGAGCACGCATTTATTAAATGTATTTATATAAATTTATATTAAAATTATTTTTATCATAATTCTGATAACCTAGAGCATCGATTAAGCCAATAAAATAATAAAATTTTAACAAAAAATTTGTTTGCACAAAATTACGGTCTCGTAGTATACTACGTAGTACAGTACGCCACCGAAAGAGCACGCATTTATTAAATATGTTTATATAAATTTATATTAAAATTATTTTTATCATAATTCTGATAATCTAGAGCATCGATTAAGCCAATAAAATAATAAAATTTTAACAAAAAATTTGTTTGCACAAAATTACGGTCTCGTAGTATACTACGTAGTACAGTACGCCACCAAAAGAGCACGCATTTATTAAATGTGTTTATATAAATTTATATTAAAATTATTTTTATAATAATTCTGATAATCTAGAGCATCGATTAAGCCAATAAAATATTAAAATTTTAACAAAAAATTTGTTTGCACAAAATTACGGTCTCGTAGTATACTACGTAGTACAGTACGCCACCGAAAGAGCACGCATTTATTAAATGTGTTTATATAAATTTATATTAAAATTATTTTTATCATAATTCTGATAATCTAGAGCATCGATTAAGCCAATAGAATAATAAAATTTTAACAAAAAATTTGTTTGCACAAAATTACGGTCTCGTAGTATACTACGTAGTACAGTACGCCTCCGATAGAGCACGCATTTATTAAATGTGTTTATATAAATTTATATTAAAATTATTTTTATCATAATTCTGATAATCTAGAGCATCGATTAAGCCAATAAAATATTAAAATTTTAACAAAAAATTTGTTTGCACAAAATTACGGTCTCGTAGTATACTACGTAGTACAGAACGCCTCCGAAAGAGCACGCATATTAAATGTGTTTATATAAATTTATATTAAAATTACTTTTATCATAATTCTGATAATCTAGAGCATCGATTAAGCCAATAAAATATTAAAATTTTAACAAAAAATTTGTTTGCACAAAATTACGGTCTCGTAGTATACTACGTAGTACAGTACGCCTCCGATAGAGCACGCATTTATTAAATGTGTTTATATAAATTTATATTAAAATTATTTTTATCATAATTCTGATAATCTAGAGCATCGATTAAGCCAATAAAATAATAAAATTTTAACAGAAAATTTGTTTGCACAAAATTACGGTCTCGTAGTATACTACGTAGTACAGTTCGCCACCGAAAGAGCACGCATTTATTAAATGTGTTTATATAAATTTATATTAAAATTATTTTTATCATAATTCTGATAACCTAGAGCATCGATTAAGCCAATAAAATAATAAAATTTTAACAAAAAACGCATTTATTAAATGTGTTTATATAAATTTATATTAAAATTATTTTTATCATAATTCTGATAATCTAGAGCATCGATTAAGCCAATAAAATAATAAAATTTTAACAAAAAATTTGTTTGCACAAAATTACGGTCTCGTAGTATACTACGTAGTACAGTACGCCACCGAAAGAGCACGCATTTATTAAATGTGTTTATATAAATTTATATTAAAGTTATTTTTATCATAATTCTGATAATCTAGAGCATCGATTAAGCCAATAAAATATTAAAATTTTAACAAAAAATTTGTTTGCACAAAATTACGGTCTCGTAGTATACTACGTAGTACAGTACGCCACCGAAAGAGCACGCATTTATTAAATGTATTTATATAAATTTATATTAAAATTATTTTTATCATAATTCTGATAATCTAGAGCATCGATTAAGCCAATATAATAATAAAATTTTAACAAAAAATTTGTTTGCACAAAATTACGGTCTCGTAGTATACTACGTAGTACAGTACGCCACCGAAAGAGCACGCATTTATTAAATGTGTTTATATAAATTTATATTAAAATTATTTTTATCATAATTCTGATAATCTAGAGCATCGATTAAGCCAATAAAATATTAAAATTTTAACAAAAAATTTGTTTGCACAAAATTACGGTCTCGTAGTATACTACGTAGTACAGTACGCCACCGAAAGAGCACGCATTTATTAAATGTGTTTATATAAATTTATATTTTAATTATTTTTATCATAATTCTGATAATCTAGAGGAGCGTTTCCCAAACTTTTCGGACCGAGGAACACTTGGCATAAATAAAATTACTGGGGGAACACTTTCGTTTTTTATATAGAAACTTAGCTTGTATTTCTAAAATTTTATACCTGCATACATGTAAGCGTTATAAATAAAATATAAAGGATATTTTTATGAAGTCTAATTGAATCGTTTAGTATTGAAAGGGCTCATGTTCACTTTTTGTCAAAATTAGTATTATGACGGTTTGGTATCACAGACATGTATATACGTTTAATGACAAGACGACATTACCATATGGTTATTGGAACGGCACCTACCTTGCAAAAAAAAATTATTTATTCTAGAAAGGGCACATGTCCAGGACATAGCTCCATGAAATTTTTTACTATCGGCAGTATCTATGATTTGAATAGGAAATATAGCGAAATGCACCTTTATCACGAAGAAATAGCAAAAAAGGGGCAAATGAAGTATGCTCTTTGATCAGTGATTTCGTAGAAAAATATTTACCACCTGAGACTACCGAACTCCATATTTTTTCTGATATAACACGGTATTACGATTTCTAATAGCTTTTTGTATTGAAAAAAACCTGACCAAAATCTATCAGTATTTCTCCGATCGAGGCCATAGTTTTCTACCTTGTGATCGTGTGTTTGAATTAATCAAGAGAAATTTAATAAAAATTGACAGAATTTATTTGCCAGATGAATATGGAGCCCTAATCAACCGATCAAGTACAATACAGAAAATCAATACAAATATTTTATCAAATAATGATAAAATCTTAATCTTTGAGGATTGGAGGCCTACTTTTTTCAAAAAGCAGGTAATTGCTATTCAATCAAAAGGCAGAAAAGCAAAATAAATCAAATGTAAAGTTTCTGAATTGTCACATTTTGAAATGACCAGCGACGGAAATTTGGAAGCCCGGGAATTTATTGATAGTTTGGAAACTTTTACGTTTGAACTAATACTACCGAATTTATGAAGAAGGTAAGATTACCTTCTCAAAAAGCGTTTGATACTGTAAACGTAATAAATATTAAAAAAATATGTGACATGCAAAACTCCTAAAGTGCCTGCTCAGTGCCTGTATTTTTACGACGAAATTATGCAATGGCCAACTGGAATGGAATAATAATAGTGAGGACGGTGACTACTGAAGTCTTTATAATATATCAATTGATACTTTTCCTTTTTTAAGGTTTTCTAATTTGTTTTGATCTTAATGAATTTTAATAAATGAAATTTAAATATATTTTTTGTATTTATTATTGAAAGGGCTCATGTCCATGCTTTAAAAATGAACATACCAGCTGAAATAATTGATAACCCCAAATTCAGCTTACAATTTCATAGCGACTCACATTTCCATCAACAAACTTAAATTCTCTCCTAAACTTATTTCTGCTGACAATATAAAGTTTTTTTTATTTCCTGAATTATTTGAAAAAGTGGACATGAGCCCTTTCAAGACTAAACGATTCAATTGTAGATATAAAAAAACGTGAAAATAATAAAATAAATTAGGTTCTTAATGACTCTGATGTTTTTGGCTCTATGAGCTACTAGCTAATTCTTTTAATATCAGGTTCAATATTTTTAGAAAGTTGAATTTTTATAGCTGGTCTAGCATTCAGACGGTTTCTGTACTTCGATTTTGTTGAAGCATAATTTGAAAATTCCGTCTCGCACAAATACGTTGTTGTGAAAGGAAGTAGAACATGAACGTCTAGTTGGTGCTTCTGTTAAATTTAACCCATACTCATTTAGAGGAAGTTCATTGTATTTTTGTTTTAAGCAAGAGTCAGCAATTAAAGGTTTTGATAATCATCTACTGGCTTATCTATTATTACAAATGGGTCCCTAATCCAAGAGTTATCTTCAGTGGACTTTGGCAAATATTGTAAAATGATTGACTGTAAATCATGCAAAAGTTCTAAAATTACTTTGGAGACTTTATCATCTACTTTCGAATTGTTAGTATATTTAGAATTTTTCACGGAACACCTGTTTATCGTCCGCGGAACATCAGTGTTCCGCGGAACAAAGTTTGGGAAACGCTGATCTAGAGCATCGATTAAGCCAATAAAATATTAAAATTTTAACAAAAAATTTGTTTGCACAAAATTACGGTCTCGTAGTATACTACGTAGTACAGTACGCCACCGAAAGAGCACGCATTTATTAAATGTATTTATATAAATTTATATTAAAATTATTTTTATCATAATTCTGATAATCTAGAGCATCGATTAAGCCAATAAAATAATAAAATTTTAACAGAAAATTTGTTTGCACAAAATTACGGTCTCGTAGTATACTACGTAGTACAGTACGCCACCGAAAGAGCACGCATTTATTAAATGTGTTTATATAAATTTATATTAAAATTATTTTTATCATAATTCTGATAACCTAGAGCATCGATTAAGCCAATAAAATAATAAAATTTTAACAAAAAACGCATTTATTAAATGTGTTTATATAAATTTATATTAAAATTATTTTTATCATAATTCTGATAATCTAGAGCATCGATTAAGCCAATAAAATAATAAAATTTTAACAAAAAATTTGTTTGCACAAAATTACGGTCTCGTAGTATACTACGTAGTACAGTACGCCACCGAAAGAGCACGCATTTATTAAATGTATTTATATAAATTTATATTAAAATTATTTTTATCATAATTCTGATAATCTAGAGCATCGATTAAGCCAATATAATAATAAAATTTTAACAAAAAATTTGTTTGCACAAAATTACGGTCTCGTAGTATACTACGTAGTACAGTACGCCACCGAAAGAGCACGCATTTATTAAATGTGTTTATATAAATTTATATTAAAATTATTTTTATCATAATTCTGATAATCTAGAGCATCGATTAAGCCAATAGAATAATAAAATTTTAACAAAAAATTTGTTTGCACAAAATTACGGTCTCGTAGTATACTACGTAGTACAGTACGCCACCGAAAGAGCACGCATTTATTAAATGTGTTTATATAAATTTATATTAAAATTATTTTTATCATAATTCTGATAATCTAGAGCATCGATTAAGCCAATAAAATATTAAAATTTTAACAAAAAATTTGTTTGCACAAAATTACGGTCTCGTAGTATACTACGTAGTACAGTACGCCACCGAAAGAGCACGCATTTATTAAATGTGTTTATATAAATTTATATTAAAATTACTTTTATCATAATTCTGATAATCTAGAGCATCGATTAAGCCAATAAAATATTAAAATTTTAACAAAAAATTTGTTTGCACAAAATTACGGTCTCGTAGTATACTACGTAGTACAGTACGCCTCCGATAGAGCACGCATTTATTAAATGTGTTTATATAAATTTATATTAAAATTATTTTTATCATAATTCTGATAATCTAGAGCAGTGTTTCTCAACGGGGGCCATACGGCCCCCTAGGGAGGCGTACCCTTTACCTGAGGAGCCATATGCTAAATTTATAAATTTAGGGGGCCTTGGAACGCTTAAAGAGGCCAGGAAAGTTTTATTAATTAAATAGACATATTATTAACATAAATATGAAATTAAGACGTACAACAATAAATTTTTATATTTATACAACATATATAATACACACAACGATCAAATTTTAATTCAATCTCTACAATTACATTCAATGAAAAATCAGTAATGAGCTTTGACACGATTGTAATTCAATTATCTATAAATATACGCAGTCATTTTTCATTTCATATTAGTACACGGCTCTCATCAGCTCTTAGAAGATATGCTTTTTGACCGATCGCTCAAAACAAACACTACAGGTGAAGAGAGGAGACCTTCATTTATGCTTAACAAAATTGGAACCAAATATTAAAAAACTAGCAAATTCCCATCAGTCGCAAGGTTCTCATTAACTTTGTACATTTAATATTTAATAAATGAAATAAAAAATGAATTTTTGTTTTATAATTTTTTATGCGTATACTATTATTTTATATGCTATTATAAATATACTATTATTTTATACTATTATTTTAAATGCGTATACTATATTTTATTAAAGTGGGCCTTCGGCAAAATAAGGTTGAGAAACACTGATCTAGAGCATCGATTAAGCCAATAAAATAATAAAATTTTAACAGAAAATTTGTTTGCACAAAATTACGGTCTCGTAGTATACTACGTAGTACAGTACGCCACCGAAAGAGCACGCATTTATTAAATGTGTTTATATAAATTTATATTAAAATTATTTTTATCATAATTCTGATAACCTAGAGCATCGATTAAGCCAATAAAATAATAAAATTTTAACAAAAAACGCATTTATTAAATGTGTTTATATAAATTTAAATTAAAATTATTTTTATCATAATTCTGATAATCTAGAGCACAAAATTATTTTTATCATAATTCTGATAATCTAGAGCATCGATTAAGCCAATAAAATAATAAAATTTTAACAAAAAATTTATTTGCACAAAATTACGGTCTCGTAGTATACTACGTAGTACAGTACGCCACCGAAAGAGCACGCATTTATTAAATGTGTTTATATAAATTTATATTAAAATTATTTTTATCATAATTCTGATAATCTAGAGCATCGATTAAGCCAATAAAATATTAAAATTTTAACAAAAAATTTGTTTGCACAAAATTACGGTCTCGTAGTATACTACGTAGTACAGTACGCCACCGAAAGAGCACGCATTTATTAAATGTGTTTATATAAATTTATATTAAAATTATTTTTATCATAATTCTGATAATCTAGAGCATCGATTAAGCCAATTAAATAATAAAATTTTAACAAAAAATTTGTTTGCACAAAATTACGGTCTCGTAGTATACTACGTAGTACAGTACGCCACCGAAAGAGCACGCATTTATTAAATGTGTTTATATAAATTTATATTAAAATTATTTTTATCATAATTCTGATAATCTAGAGCATCGATTAAGCCAATAAAATAATAAAATTCTAACAAAAAATTTGTTTGCACAAAATTACGGTCTCGTAGTATACTACGTAGTACAGTACGCCACCGAAAGAGCACGCATTTATTAAATGTGTTTATATAAATTTATATTAAAATTATTTTTATCATAATTCTGATAACCTAGAGCATCGATTAAGCCAATAAAATAATAAAATTTTAACAAAAAATTTGTTTGCACAAAATTACGGTCTCGTAGTATACTACGTAGTACAGTACGCCACCGAAAGAGCACGCATTTATTAAATGTGTTTATATAAATTTATATTAAAATTATTTTTATCATAATTCTGATAATCTAGAGCATCGATTAAGCTAATAAAATAATAAAATTTTAACAAAAAATTTGTTTGCACAAAATTACGGTCTCGTAGTATACTACGTAGTATATTACGCCACCGAAAGAGCACGCATTTATTAAATGTGTTTATATAAATTTATATTAAAATTATTTTTATCATAATTCTGATAATCTAGAGCATCGATTAAGCCAATAAAATATTAAAATTTGAACAAAAAATTTGTTTGCACAAAATTACGGTCTCGTAGTATACTACGTAGTACAGTACGCCACCGAAAGAGCACGCATTTATTAAATGTGTTTATATAAATTTATATTAAAATTATTTTTATCATAATTCTGATAATCTAGAGCATCGATTAAGCCAATAAAATAACAAAATTTTAACAAAAAATTTGTTTGCACAAAATTACGGTCTCGTAGTATACTACGTAGTACAGTACGCCACCGAAAGAGCACGCATTTATTAAATGTGTTTATATAAATTTATATTAAAATTATTTTTATCATAATTCTGATAATCTAGAGCATCGATTAAGCCAATAAAATAATAAAATTTTAACAAAAAATTTGTTTGCACAAAATTACGGTCTCGTAGTATACTACATAGTACAGTACGCCACCGAAAGAGCACGCATTTATTAAATGTGTTTATATAAATTTATATTAAAATTATTTTTATCATAATTCTGATAATCTAGAGCATCGATTAAGCCAATAGAATATTAAAATTTTAACAAAAAATTTGTTTGCACAAAATTACGGGCTCGTAGTATACTACGTAGTACAGTACGCCACCGAAAGAGCACGCATTTATTAAATGTGTTTATATAAATTTATATTAAAATTATTTTTATCATAATTCTGATAATCTAGAGCATCGATTAAGCCAATAAAATAATAAAATTTTAACAAAAAATTTGTTTGCACAAAATTACGGTCTCGTAGTATACTACGTAGTACAGTACGCCACCGAAAGAGCACGCATTTATTAAATGTGTTTATATAAATTTATATTAAAATTATTTTTATCATAATTCTGATAATCTAGAGCATCGATTAAGCCAATAAAATAATAAAATTTTAACAAAAAATTTGTTTGCACAAAATTACGGTCTCGTAGTATACTACGTAGTACATTACGCCACCGAAAGAGCACGCATTTATTAAATGTGTTTATATAAATTTATATTAAATATATTTTTATCATAATTCTGATAATCTAGAGCATCGATTAAGCCAATAAAATATTAAAATTTGAACAAAAAATTTGTTTGCACAAAATTACGGTCTCGTAGTATACTACGTAGTACAGTACGCCACCGAAAGAGCACGCATTTATTAAATGTGTTTATATAAATTTATATTAAAATTATTTTTATCATAATTCTGATAATCTAGAGCATCGATTAAGCCAATAAAATAACAAAATTTTAACAAAAAATTTGTTTGCACAAAATTACGGTCTCGTAGTATACTACGTAGTACAGTACGCCACCGAAAGAGCACGCATTTATTAAATGTGTTTATATAAATTTATATTAAAATTATTTTTATCATAATTCTGATAATCTAGAGCATCGATTAAGCCAATAAAATAATAAAATTTTAACAAAAAATTTGTTTGCACAAAATTACGGTCTCGTAGTATACTACATAGTACAGTACGCCACCGAAAGAGCACGCATTTATTAAATGTGTTTATATAAATTTATATTAAAATTATTTTTATCATAATTCTGATAATCTAGAGCATCGATTAAGCCAATAGAATATTAAAATTTTAACAAAAAATTTGTTTGCACAAAATTACGGGCTCGTAGTATACTACGTAGTACAGTACGCCACCGAAAGAGCACGCATTTATTAAATGTGTTTATATAAATTTATATTAAAATTATTTTTATCATAATTCTGATAATCTAGAGCATCGATTAAGCCAATAAAATAACAAAATTTTAACAAAAAATTTGTTTGCACAAAATTACGGTCTCGTAGTATACTACCTAGTACAGTACGCCACCGAAAGAGCACGCATTTATTAAATGTGTTTATATAAATTTATATTAAAATTATTTTTATCATAATTCTAATAATCTAGAGCATCGATTAAGCCAATAAAATAACAAAATTTTAACAAAAAATTTGTTTGCACAAAATTACGGTCTCGTAGTATACTACGTAGTACAGTACGCCACCGAAAGAGCACGCATTTATTAAATGTGTTTATATAAATTTATATTAAAATTATTTTTATCATAATTCTGATAATCTAGAGCATCGATTAAGCCAATAAAATAATAAAATTTTAACAAAAAATTTGTTTGCACAAAATTACGGTCTCGTAGTATACTACGTAGTACAGTACGCCACCGAAAGAGCACGCATTTATTAAATGTGTTTATATAAATTTATATTAAAATTATTTTTATCATAATTCTGATAATCTAGAGCATCGATTAAGCCAATAAAATAATAAAATTTTAACAAAAAATTTGTTTGCACAAAATTACGGTCTCGTAGTATACTACATAGTACAGTACGCCACCGAAAGAGCACGCATTTATTAAATGTGTTTATATACATTTATATTAAAATTATTTTTATCATAATTCTGATAATCTAGAGCATCGATTAAGCCAATAAAATATTAAAATTTTAACAAAAAATTTGTTTGCACAAAATTATGGTCTCGTAGTATACTACGTAGTACAGTACGCCACCGAAAGAGCACGCATTTATTAAATGTGTTTATATAAATTTATATTAAAATTATTTTTATCGTAATTCTGATAATCTAGAGCATCGATTAAGCCAATAAAATAATAAAATTTTAACAAAAAATTTGTTTGCACAAAATTACGGTCTCGTAGTTTACTACGTAGTACAGTACGCCACCGAAAGAGCACGCATTTATTAAATGTGTTTATATAAATTTATATTAAAATTATTTTTATCATAATTCTGATAATCTAGAGCATCGATTAAGCCAATAAAATAATAAAATTTTAACAAAAAATTTGTTTGCACAAAATTACGGTCTCGTAGTATACTACGTAGTACAGTACGCCACCGAAAGAGCACGCATTTATTAAATGTGTTTATATAAATTTATATTAAAATTATTTTTATCATAATTCTGATAATCTAGAGCATCGATTAAGCCAATAAAATAATAAAATTTTAACAAAAAATTTGTTTGCACAAAATTACGGTCTCGTAGTATACTACGTAGTACAGTACGCCACCGAAAGAGCACGCATTTATTAAATGTGTTTATATAAATTTATATTAAAATTATTTTTATCATAATTCTGATAATCTAGAGCATCGATTAAGCCAATAAAATAATAAAATTTTAACCAAAAATTTGTTTGCACAAAATTACGGTCTCGTAGTATACTACGTAGTACAGTACGCCACCGAAAGAGCACGCATTTATTAAATGTGTTTATATAAATTTATATTAAAATTATTTTTATCATAATTCTGATAATCTAGAGCATCGATTAAGTCAATAAAATAATAAAATTTTAACAAAAAATTTGTTTGAACAAAATTACGATCTCGTAGTATACTACGTAGTACGGTACGCCACCGAAAGAGCACGGATTTATTAAATGTGTTTATATAAATTTATATTAAAATTATTTTTATCATAATTCTGATAATCTAGAGCATCGATTAAGCCAATAAAATAATAAAATTTTAACAAAAAATTTGTTTGCACAAAATTACGGTCTCGTAGTATACTACGTAGTACAGTACGCCACCGAAAGAGCACGCATTTATTAAATGTGTTTATATAAATTTATATTAAAATTATTTTTATCATAATTCTGATAATCTAGAGCATCGATTAAGCCAATAAAATAATAAAATTTTAACAAAAAATTTGTTTGCACAAAATTACGGTCTCGTAGTATACTACGTAGTACAGTACGCCACCGAAAGAGCACGCATTTATTAAATGTGTTTATATAAATTTATATTAAAATTATTTTTATCATAATTCTGATAATCTAGAGCATCGATTAAGCCAATAAAATAATAAAATTTTAACCAAAAATTTGTTTGCACAAAATTACGGTCTCGTAGTATACTACGTAGTACAGTACGCCACCGAAAGAGCACGCATTTATTAAATGTGTTTATATAAATTTATATTAAAATTATTTTTATCATAATTCTGATAATCTAGAGCATCGATTAAGCCAATAAAATAATAAAATTTTAACAAAAAATTTGTTTGCACAAAATTACGGTCTCGTAGTATACTACGTAGTACAGTACGCCACCGAAAGAGCACGCATTTATTAAATGTGTTTATATAAATTTATATTAAAATTATTTTTATCATAATTCTGATAATCTAGAGCATCGATTAAGCCAATAAAATATTAAAATTTTAACAAAAAATTTGTTTGCACAAAATTATGGTCTCGTAGTATACTACGTAGTACAGTACGCCACCGAAAGAGCACGCATTTATTAAATGTGTTTATATAAATTTATATTAAAATTATTTTTATCGTAATTCTGATAATCTAGAGCATCGATTAAGCCAATAAAATAATAAAATTTTAACAAAAAATTTGTTTGCACAAAATTACGGTCTCGTAGTTTACTACGTAGTACGGTACGCCACCGAAAGAGCACGGATTTATTAAATGTGTTTATATAAATTTATATTAAAATTATTTTTATCATAATTCTGATAATCTAGAGCATCGATTAAGCCAATAAAATAATAAAATTTTAACAAAAAATTTGTTTGCACAAAATTACGGTCTCGTAGTATACTACGTAGTACAGTACGCCACCGAAAGAGCACGCATTTATTAAATGTGTTTATATAAATTTATATTAAAATTATTTTTATCATAATTCTGATAATCTAGAGCATCGATTAAGCCAATAAAATAATAAAATTTTAACAAAAAATTTGTTTGCACAAAATTACGGTCTCGTAGTATACTACGTAGTACAGTACGCCACCGAAAGAGCACGCATTTATTAAATGTGTTTATATAAATTTATATTAAAATTAATTTTATCATAATTCTGATAATCTAGAGCATCGATTAAGCCAATAAAATAATAAAATTTTAACAAAAAATTTGTTTGCACAAAATTACGGTCTCGTGGTATACTACGTAGTACAGTACGCCACCGAAAGAGCACGCATTTATTAAATGTGTTTATATAAATTTATATTAAAATTATTTTTATCATAATTCTGATAATCTAGAGCATCGATTAAGCCAATAAAATAATAAAACTTTAACAAAAAATTTGTTTGCACAAAATTACGGTCTCGTAGTATACTACGTAGTACAGTACGCCACCGAAAGAGCACGCATTTATTAAATGTGTTTATATAAATTTATATTAAAATTATTTTTATCATAATTCTGATAATCTAGAGCATCGATTAAGCCAATAAAATAATAAAATTTTAACAAAAAATTTGTTTGCACAAAATTACGGTCTCGTAGTATACTACGTAGTACAGTACGCCACCGAAAGAGCACGCATTTATTAAATGTGTTTATATAAATTTATATTAAAATTATTTTTATCATAATTCTGATAATCTAGAGCATCGATTAAGCCAATAAAATAATAAAATTTTAACAAAAAATTTGTTTGCACAAAATTATGGTCTCGTAGTATACTACGTAGTACAGTACGCCACCGAAAGAGCACGCATTTATTAAATGTGTTTATATAAATTTATATTAAAATTATTTTTATCATAATTCTGATAATCTAGAGCATCGATTAAGCCAATAAAATAATAAAATTTTAACAAAAAAATTTTTTGCACAAAATTACGGTCTCGTAGTATACTACGTAGTACAGTACGCCACCGAAAGAGCACGCATTTATTAAATGTGTTTATATAAATTTATATTAAAATTATTTTTATCATAATTCTGATAATCTAGAGCATCGATTAAGCCAATAAAATAATAAAATTTTAACAAAAAATTTGTTTGCACAAAATTACGGTCTCGTAGTATACTACGTAGTACAGTACGCCACCGAAAGAGCACGCATTTATTAAATGTGTTTATATAAATTTATATTAAAATTATTTTTATCATAATTCTGATAATCTAGAGCATCGATTAAGCCAATAAAATAATAAAATTTTAACAAAAAATTTGTTTGCACAAAATTACGGTCTCGTAGTATACTACGTAGTACAGTACGCCACCGAAAGAGCACGCATTTATTAAATGTGTTTATATAAATTTATATTAAAATTATTTTTATCATAATTCTGATAATCTAGAGCATCGATTAAGCCAATAAAATAATAAAATTTTAACAAAAAATTTGTTTGCACAAAATTACGGTCTCGTATTATACTACGTAGTACAGTACGCCACCGAAAGAGCACGCATTTATTAAATGTGTTTATATAAATTTATATTAAAATTATTTTTATCATAATTCTGATAATCTAGAGCATCGATTAAGCCAATAAAATAATAAAATTTTAACAAAAAATTTGTTTGCACAAAATTACGGTCTCGTGGTATACTACGTAGTACAGTACGCCACCGAAAGAGCTCGCATTTATTAAATGTGTTTATATAAATTTATATTAAAATTATTTTTATCATAATTCTGATAATCTAGAGCATCGATTAAGCCAATAAAATAATAAAATTTTAACAAAAAATTTGTTTGCACAAAATTACGGTCTCGTGGTATACTACGTAGTACAGTACGCCACCGAAAGAGCACGCATTTATTAAATGTGTTTATATAAATTTATATTAAAATTATTTTTATCATAATTCTGATAATCTAGAGCATCGATTAAGCCAATAAAATATTAAAATTTTAACAAAAAATTTGTTTGCACAAAATTATGGTCTCGTAGTATACTACGTAGTACAGTACGCCACCGAAAGAGCACGCATTTATTAAATGTGTTTATATAAATTTATATTAAAATTATTTTTATCATAATTCTGATAATCTAGAGCATCGATTAAGCCAATAAAATAATAAAATTTTAACAAAAAATTTGTTTGCACAAAATTACGGTCTCGTAGTATACTACGTAGTACAGTACGCCACCGAAAGAGCACGCATTTATTAAATGTGTTTATATAAATTTATATTAAAATTATTTTTATCATAATTCTGATAATCTAGAGCATCGATTAAGCCAATAAAATATTAAAATTTTAACAAAAAATTTGTTTGCACAAAATTATGGTCTCGTAGTATACTACGTAGTACAGTACGCCACCGAAAGAGCACGCATTTATTAAATGTGTTTATATAAATTTATATTAAAATTATTTTTATCATAATTCTGATAATCTAGAGCATCGATTAAGCCAATAAAATAATAAAATTTTAACAAAAAATTTGTTTGCACAAAATTACGGTCTCGTAGTATACTACGTAGTACAGTACGCCACCGAAAGAGCACGCATTTATTAAATGTGTTTATATAAATTTATATTAAAATTATTTTTATCATAATTCTGATAATCTAGAGCATCGATTAAGCCAATAAAATAATAAAATTTTAACAAAAAATTTGTTTGCACAAAATTACGGTCTCGTAGTATACTACGTAGTACAGTACGCCACCGAAAGAGCACGCATTTATTAAATGTGTTTATATAAATTTATATTAAAATTATTTTTATCATAATTCTGATAATCTTCGATTAAGCCAATAAAATAATAAAATTTTAACAAAAAATTTGTTTGCACAAAATTACGGTCTCGTAGTATACTACGTAGTACAGTACGCCACCGAAAGAGCACGCATTTATTAAATGTGTTTATATAAATTTATATTAAAATTATTTTTATCATAATTCTGATAATCTAGAGCATCGATTAAGCCAATAAAATAATAAAATTTTAACAAAAAATTTGTTTGCACAAAATTACGGTCTCGTAGTATACTACGTAGTACAGTACGCCACCGAAAGAGCACGCATTTATTAAATGTGTTTATATAAATTTATATTAAAATTATTTTTATCATAATTCTGATAATCTAGAGCATCGATTAAGCCAATAAAATAATAAAATTTTAACAAAAAATTTGTTTGCACAAAATTACGGTCTCGTAGTATACTACGTAGTACAGTACGCCACCGAAAGAGCTCGCATTTATTAAATGTGTTTATATAAATTTATATTAAAATTATTTTTATCATAATTCTGATAATCTAGAGCATCGATTAAGCCAATAAAATAATAAAATTTTAACAAAAAATTTGTTTGAACAAAATTACGATCTCGTAGTATACTACGTAGTACGGTACGCCACCGAAAGAGCACGCATTTATTAAATGTGTTTATATAAATTTATATTAAAATTATTTTTATCATAATTCTGATAATCTAGAGCATCGATTAAGCCAATAAAATAATAAAATTTTAACAAAAAATTTGTTTGCACAAAATTACGGTCTCGTAGTATACTACGTAGTACAGTACGCCACCGAAAGAGCACGCATTTATTAAATGTGTTTATATAAATTTATATTAAATTATTTTTATCATAATTCTGATAATCTAGAGCATCGATTAAGCCAATAAAATAATAAAATTTTAACAAAAAATTTGTTTGCACAAAATTACGGTCTCGTAGTATACTACGTAGTACAGTACGCCACCGAAAGAGCACGCATTTATTAAATGTGTTTATATAAATTTATTCAAACTTTTTAAATTATTTTGGTATATTCCAAATTGATAAATATTTATAAGAAGAGGAGAAATTGTTAAGAGTTTGCAATTCAGTTTCGATCTGCGAGCATGTGAAAAATAAATCATCTTTCAAGTACATCTCATCAGGCTATAGCGACTGAACTGCTAATTTTTATTACACTGATTTTTCCTATATATAGGAATCAACGCGCACTTGTAGTATTAGCGAATTTTACATTCCCCTTTTTAAACTTTTAACAATTTCAATGTTATTGTATTTAACGCATACATGCGGTTACTATGTTCAAACTTTTTAAATTATTTTGGTATATTCCAAATTGATAAATATTTTTAAGAAGAGGAGAAATTGTTAAGAGTTTGCAATTCAGTTTCGATCTGCGAGCATGTGAAAAATAAATCATCTTTCAAGTACATCTCATCAGGCTATAGCGACTGAACTGCTAATTTTTATTACACTGATTTTTCCTATATATAGGAATCAACGTGCACTTGTAGTATTAGCGAATTTTACATTCCCCTTTTTAAACTTTTAACAATTTCAATGTTATTGTATTTAACGCATACATGCGGTTACTATGTTCAAACTTTTTAAATTATTTTGGTATATTCCAAATTGATAAATATTTATAAGAAGAGGAGAAATTGTTAAGAGTTTGCAATTCAGTTTCGATCTGCGAGCATGTGAAAAATAAATCATCTTTCAAGTACATCTCATCAGGCTATAGCGACTGAACTGCTAATTTTTATTACACTGATTTTTCCTATATATAGGAATCAACGTGCACTTGTAGTATAAGCGAATTTTACATTCCCCTTTTTAAACTTTTAACAATTTCAATGTTATTGTATTTAACGCATACATTCGGTTACTATGTTCAAACTTTTTAAATTATTTTGGTATATTCCAAATTGATAAATATTTATAAGAAGGTATAAATTTATATTAAAATTATTTTTATCATAATTCTGATAATCTAGAGCATCGGTTAAGCCAATAAAATAATAAAATTTTAACAAAAAATTTGTTTGCACAAAATTACGGTCTCGTAGTATACTACGTAGTACAGTACGCCACCGAAAGAGCACGCATTTATTAAATGTGTTTATATAAATTTATATTAAAATTATTTTTATCATAATTCTGATAATCTAGAGCATCGATTAAGCCAATAAAATAATAAAATTTTAACAAAAAATTTGTTTGCACAAAATTACGGTCTCGTAGTATACTACGTAGTACAGTACGCCACCGAAAGAGCTCGCATTTATTAAATGTGTTTATATAAATTTATATTAAAATTATTTTTATCATAATTCTGATAATCTAGAGCATCGATTAAGCCAATAAAATAATAAAATTTTAACAAAAAATTTGTTTGAACAAAATTACGATCTCGTAGTATACTACGTAGTACGGTACGCCACCGAAAGAGCACGCATTTATTAAATGTGTTTATATAAATTTATATTAAAATTATTTTTATCATAATTCTGATAATCTAGAGCATCGATTAAGCCAATAAAATAATAAAATTTTAACAAAAAATTTGTTTGCACAAAATTACGGTCTCGTAGTATACTACGTAGTACAGTACGCCACCGAAAGAGCACGCATTTATTAAATGTGTTTATATAAATTTATATTAAAATTATTTTTATCATAATTCTGATAATCTAGAGCATCGATTAAGCCAATAAAATAATAAAATTTTAACAAAAAATTTGTTTGCACAAAATTACGGTCTCGTAGTATACTACGTAGTACAGTACGCCACCGAAAGAGCACGCATTTATTAAATGTGTTTATATAAATTTATATTAAAATTATTTTTATCATAATTCTGATAATCTAGAGCATCGATTAAGCCAATAAAATAATAAAATTTTAACAAAAAATTTGTTTGCACAAAATTACGGTCTCGTGGTATACTACGTAGTACAGTACGCCACCGAAAGAGCACGCATTTATTAAATGTGTTTATATAAATTTATATTAAAATTATTTTTATCATAATTCTGATAATCTAGAGCATCGATTAAGCCAATAAAATAATAAAATTTTAACAAAAAATTTGTTTGCACAAAATTACGGTCTCGTAGTATACTACGTAGTACAGTACGCCACCGAAAGAGCACGCATTTATTAAATGTGTTTATATAAATTTATATTAAAATTATTTTTATCATAATTCTGATAATCTAGAGCATCGATTAAGCCAATAAAATAATAAAATTTTAACAAAAAATTTGTTTGCACAAAATTACGGTCTCGTGGTATACAACGTAGTACAGTACGCCACCGAAAGAGCACGCATTTATTAAATGTGTTTATATAAATTTATATTAAAATTATTTTTATCATAATTCTGATAATCTAGAGCATCGATTAAGCCAATAAAATAATAAAATTTTAACAAAAAATTTGTTTGCACAAAATTACGGTCTCGTAGTATACTACGTAGTACAGTACGCCACCGAAAGAGCACGCATTTATTAAATGTGTTTATATAAATTTATATTAAAATTATTTTTATCATAATTCTGATAATCTAGAGCATCGATTAAGCCAATAAAATAATAAAATTTTAACAAAAAATTTGTTTGCACAAAATTACGGTCTCGTAGTATACTACGTAGTACAGTACGCCACCGAAAGAGCACGCATTTATTAAATGTGTTTATATAAATTTATATTAAAATTATTTTTATCATAATTCTGATAATCTAGAGCATCGATTAAGCCAATAAAATATTAAAATTTTAACAAAAAATTTGTTTGCACAAAATTATGGTCTCGTAGTATACTACGTAGTACAGTACGCCACCGAAAGAGCACGCATTTATTAAATGTGTTTATATAAATTTATATTAAAATTATTTTTATCATAATTCTGATAATCTAGAGCATCGATTAAGCCAATAAAATAATAAAATTTTAACAAAAAATTTGTTTGCACAAAATTACGGTCTCGTAGTATACTACGTAGTACAGTACGCCACCGAAAGAGCACGCATTTATTAAATGTGTTTATATAAATTTATATTAAAATTATTTTTATCATAATTCTGATAATCTAGAGCATCGATTAAGCCAATAAAATAATAAAATTTTAACAAAAAATTTGTTTGCACAAAATTACGGTCTCGTGGTATACTACGTAGTACAGTACGCCACCGAAAGAGCACGCATTTATTAAATGTGTTTATATAAATTTATATTAAAATTATTTTTATCATAATTCTGATAATCTAGAGCATCGATTAAGCCAATAAAATAATAAAATTTTAACAAAAAATTTGTTTGCACAAAATTACGGTCTCGTAGTATACTACGTAGTACAGTACGCCACCGAAAGAGCACGCATTTATTAAATGTGTTTATATAAATTTATATTAAAATTATTTTTATCATAATTCTGATAATCTAGAGCATCGATTAAGCCAATAAAATAATAAAATTTTAACAAAAAATTTGTTTGCACAAAATTACGGTCTCGTGGTATACAACGTAGTACAGTACGCCACCGAAAGAGCACGCATTTATTAAATGTGTTTATATAAATTTATATTAAAATTATTTTTATCATAATTCTGATAATCTAGAGCATCGATTAAGCCAATAAAATAATAAAATTTTAACAAAAAATTTGTTTGCACAAAATTACGGTCTCGTAGTATACTACGTAGTACAGTACGCCACCGAAAGAGCACGCATTTATTAAATGTGTTTATATAAATTTATATTAAAATTATTTTTATCATAATTCTGATAATCTAGAGCATCGATTAAGCCAATAAAATAATAAAATTTTAACAAAAAATTTGTTTGCACAAAATTACGGTCTCGTAGTATACTACGTAGTACAGTACGCCACCGAAAGAGCACGCATTTATTAAATGTGTTTATATAAATTTATATTAAAATTATTTTTATCATAATTCTGATAATCTAGAGCATCGATTAAGCCAATAAAATATTAAAATTTTAACAAAAAATTTGTTTGCACAAAATTATGGTCTCGTAGTATACTACGTAGTACAGTACGCCACCGAAAGAGCACGCATTTATTAAATGTGTTTATATAAATTTATATTAAAATTATTTTTATCATAATTCTGATAATCTAGAGCATCGATTAAGCCAATAAAATAATAAAATTTTAACAAAAAATTTGTTTGCACAAAATTACGGTCTCGTAGTATACTACGTAGTACAGTACGCCACCGAAAGAGCGCGCATTTATTAAATGTGTTTATATAAATTTATATTAAAATTATTTTTATCATAATTCTGATAATCTAGAGCATCGATTAAGCCAATAAAATAATAAAATTTTAACAAAAAATTTGTTTGCACAAAATTACGGTCTCGTGGTATACTACGTAGTACAGTACGCCACCGAAAGAGCACGCATTTATTAAATGTGTTTATATAAATTTATATTAAAATTATTTTTATCATAATTCTGATAATCTAGAGCATCGATTAAGCCAATAAAATAATAAAATTTTAACAAAAAATTTGTTTGCACAAAATTACGGTCTCGTGGTATACTACGTAGTACAGTACGCCACCGAAAGAGCACGCATTTATTAAATGTGTTTATATAAATTTATATTAAAATTATTTTTATCATAATTCTGATAATCTAGAGCATCGATTAAGCCAATAAAATAATAAAATTTTAACAAAAAATTTGTTTGCACAAAATTACGGTCTCGTAGTATACTACGTAGTACAGTACGCCACCGAAAGAGCACGCATTTATTAAATGTGTTTATATAAATTTATATTAAAATTATTTTTATCATAATTCTGATAATCTAGAGCATCGATTAAGCCAATAAAATAATAAAATTTTAACAAAAAATTTGTTTGCACAAAATTACGGTCTCGTGGTATACTACGTAGTACAGTACGCCACCGAAAGAGCACGCATTTATTAAATGTGTTTATATAAATTTATATTAAAATTATTTTTATCATAATTCTGATAATCTAGAGCATCGATTAAGCCAATAAAATAATAAAATTTTAACAAAAAATTTGTTTGCACAAAATTACGGTCTCGTAGTATACTACGTAGTACAGTACGCCACCGAAAGAGCACTCATTTATTAAATGTGTTTATATAAATTTATTCAAACTTTTTAAATTATTTTGGTATATTCCAAATTGATAAATATTTATAAGAAGAGGAGAAATTGTTAAGAGTTTGCAATTCAGTTTCGATCTGCGAGCATGTGAAAAATAAATCATCTTTCAAGTACATCTCATCAGGCTATAGCGACTGAACTGCTAATTTTTATTACACTGATTTTTCCTATATATAGGAATCAACGTGCACTTGTAGTATTAGCGAATTTTACATTCCCCTTTTTAAACTTTTAACAATTTCAATGTTATTGTATTTAACGCATACATGCGGTTACTATGTTCAAACTTTTTAAATTATTTTGGTATATTCCAAATTGATAAATATTTATAAGAAGAGGAGAAATTGTTAAGAGTTTGCAATTCAGTTTCGATCTGCGAGCATGTGAAAAATAAATCATCTTTCAAGTACATCTCATCAGGCTATAGCGACTGAACTGCTAATTTTTATTACACTGATTTTTCCTATATATAGGAATCAACGTGCACTTGTAGTATTAGCGAATTTTACATTCCCCTTTTTAAACTTTTAACAATTTCAATGTTATTGTATTTAACGCATACATGCGGTTACTATGTTCAAACTTTTTAAATTATTTTGGTATATTCCAAATTGATAAATATTTATAAGAAGAGGAGAAATTGTTAAGAGTTTGCAATTCAGTTTCGATCTGCGAGCATGTGAAAAATAAATCATCTTTCAAGTACATCTCATCAGGCTATAGCGACTGAACTGCTAATTTTTATTACACTGATTTTTCCTATATATAGGAATCAACGTGCACTTGTAGTATTAGCGAATTTTACATTCCCCTTTTTAAACTTTTAACAATTTCAATGTTATTGTATTTAACGCATACATGCGGTTACTATGTTCAAACTTTTTAAATTATTTTGGTATATTCCAAATTGATAAATATTTATAAGAAGAGGAGAAATTGTTAAGAGTTTGCAATTCAGTTTCGATCTGCGAGCATTTGAAAAATAAATCATCTTTCAAGTACATCTCATCAGGCTATAGCGACTGAACTGCTAATTTTTATTACACTGATTTTTCCTATATATAGGAATCAACGTGCACTTGTAGTATTAGCGAATTTTACATTCCCCTTTTTAAACTTTTAACAATTTCAATGTTATTGTATTTAACGCATACATGCGGTTACTATGTTCAAACTTTTTAAATTATTTTGGTATATTCCAAATTGATAAATATTTATAAGAAGAGGAGAAATTGTTAAGAGTTTGCAATTCAGTTTCAATCTGCGAGCATGTGAAAAATAAATCATCTTTCAAGTACATCTCATCAGGCTATAGCGACTGAACTGCTAATTTTTATTACACTGATTTTTCCTATATATAGGAATCAACGTGCACTTGTAGTATTAGCGAATTTTACATTCCCCTTTTTAAACTTTTAACAATTTCAATGTTATTGTATTTAACGCATACATGCGGTTACTATGTTCAAACTTTTTAAATTATTTTGGTATATTCCAAATTGATAAATATTTATAAGAAGAGGAGAAATTGTTAAGAGTTTGCAATTCAGTTTCGATCTGCGAGCATGTGAAAAATAAATCATCTTTCAAGTACATCTCATCAGGCTATAGCGACTGAACTGCTAATTTTTATTACACTGATTTTTCCTATATATAGGAATCAACGTGCACTTGTAGTATTAGCGAATTTTACATTCCCCTTTTTAAACTTTTAACAATTTCAATGTTATTGTATTTAACGCATACATGCGGTTACTATGTTCAAACTTTTTAAATTATTTTGGTATATTCCAAATTGATAAATATTTATAAGAAGAGGAGAAATTGTTAAGAGTTTGCAATTCAGTTTCGATCTGCGAGCATGTGAAAAATAAATCATCTTTCAAGTACATCTCATCAGGCTATAGCGACTGAACTGCTAATTTTTATTACACTGATTTTTCCTATATATAGGAATCAACGTGCACTTGTAGTATTAGCGAATTTTACATTCCCCTTTTTAAACTTTTAACAATTTCAATGTTATTGTATTTAACGCATACATGCGGTTACTATGTTCAAACTTTTTAAATTATTTTGGTATATTCCAAATTGATAAATATTTATAAGAAGAGGAGAAATTGTTAAGAGTTTGCAATTCAGTTTCGATCTGCGAGCATGTGAAAAATAAATCATCTTTCAAGTACATCTCATCAGGCTATAGCGACTGAACTGCTAATTTTTATTACACTGATTTTTCCTATATATAGGAATCAACGTGCACTTGTAGTATTAGCGAATTTTACATTCCCCTTTTTAAACTTTTAACAATTTCAATGTTATTGTATTTAACGCATACATGCGGTTACTATGTTCAAACTTTTTAAATTATTTTGGTATATTCCAAATTGATAAATATTTATAAGAAGAGGAGAAATTGTTAAGAGTTTGCAATTCAGTTTCGATCTGCGAGCATGTGAAAAATAAATCATCTTTCAAGTACATCTCATCAGGCTATAGCGACTGAACTGCTAATTTTTATTACACTGATTTTTCCTATATATAGGAATCAACGTGCACTTGTAGTATTAGCGAATTTTACATTCCCCTTTTTAAACTTTTAACAATTTCAATGTTATTGTATTTAACGAAAACATGCGGTTACTATGTTCAAACTTTTTAAATTATTTTGGTATATTCCAAATTGATAAATATTTATAAGAAGGTATAAATTTATATTAAAATTATTTTTATCATAATTCTGATAATCTAGAGCATCGGTTAAGCCAATAAAATAATAAAATTTTAACAAAAAATTTGTTTGCACAAAATTACGGTCTCGTAGTATACTACGTAGTACAGTACGCCACCGAAAGAGCACGCATTTATTAAATGTGTTTATATAAATTTATATTAAAATTATTTTTATCATAATTCTGATAATCTAGAGCATCGATTAAGCCAATAAAATAATAAAATTTTAACAAAAAATTTGTTTGCACAAAATTACGGTCTCGTAGTATACTACGTAGTACAGTACGCCACCGAAAGAGCACGCATTTATTAAATGTGTTTATATAAATTTATATTAAAATTATTTTTATCATAATTCTGATAATCTAGAGCATCGATTAAGCCAATAAAATAATAAAATTTTAACAAAAAATTTGTTTGCACAAAATTACGGTCTCGTAGTATACTACGTAGTACAGTACGCCACCGAAAGAGCACGCATTTATTAAATGTGTTTATATAAATTTATATTAAAATTATTTTTATCATAATTCTGATAATCTAGAGCATCGATTAAGCCAATAAAATAATAAAATTTTAACAAAAAATTTGTTTGCACAAAATTATGGTCTCGTAGTATACTACGTAGTACAGTACGCCACCGAAAGAGCACGCATTTATTAAATGTGTTTATATAAATTTATATTAAAATTATTTTTATCATAATTCTGATAATCTAGAGCATCGATTAAGCCAATAAAATAATAAAATTTTAACAAAAAATTTGTTTGCACAAAATTACGGTCTCGTAGTATACTACGTAGTACAGTACGCCACCGAAAGAGCACGCATTTATTAAATGTGTTTATATAAATTTATATTAAAATTATTTTTATCATAATTCTGATAATCTAGAGCATCGATTAAGCCAATAAAATATTAAAATTTTAACAAAAAATTTGTTTGCACAAAATTACGGTCTCGTAGTATACTACGTAGTACAGTACGCCACCGAAAGAGCACGCATTTATTAAATGTGTTTATATAAATTTATATTAAAATTATTTTTATCATAATTCTGATAATCTAGAGCATCGATTAAGCCAATAAAATAATAAAATTTTAACAAAAAATTTGTTTGCACAAAATTACGGTCTCGTGGTATACTACGTAGTACAGTACGCCACCGAAAGAGCACGCATTTATTAAATGTGTTTATATAAATTTATATTAAAATTATTTTTATCATAATTCTGATAATCTAGAGCATCGATTAAGCCAATAAAATAATAAAATTTTAACAAAAAATTTGTTTGCACAAAATTACGGTCTCGTAGTATACTACGTAGTACAGTACGCCACCGAAAGAGCACGCATTTATTAAATGTGTTTATATAAATTTATATTAAAATTATTTTTATCATAATTCTGATAATCTAGAGCATCGATTAAGCCAATAAAATAATAAAATTTTAACAAAAAATTTGTTTGAACAAAATTACGATCTCGTAGCATACTACGTAGTACGGTACGCCACCGAAAGAGCACGCATTTATTAAATGTGTTTATATAAATTCATATTAAAATTATTTTTATCATAATTCTGATAATCTAGAGCATCGATTAAGCCAATAAAATAATAAAATTTTAACAAAAAATTTGTTTGCACAAAATTACGGTCTCGTAGTATACTACGTAGTACAGTACGCCACCGAAAGAGCACGCATTTATTAAATGTGTTTATATAAATTTATATTAAAATTATTTTATATTCTGACGGTCGTTTTTTTTATTTCAAAAAATAATAAAATTTCATTAAAATTAAAAAAAAGCTTAAATTTGGAAAAGCTCTTCATAAAATTCCTCAACTTTAGCGGCCTTTCAATACTCCGGGAACTTAATGATATACTTTACAAATTCTTCCCACAAAATAATATTGCGCATAAAGCGACTACACAAAACTACAAAGAAGAGATATTCTAATTATGAAGTTGAAGATGCCAGCAATGTCCGATGGAGTTATGTGGCTGTTTTGTAGCTGCTGGCTTACGTTTATGCCGAAGTTTTATAATTAATTGTTTATATTTTATACATGTTTTTAAATACTGCCGCCGTATTGTGAATGAGCTGATGCTCAAAATAGGGCGTCCTAAAATTTTAGTAAACAAATAAATAAATAAATAAATAAATAAATAAATCGATTAAGCCAATAAAATAATAAAATTTTAACAAAAAATTTGTTTGCACAAAATTACGGTCTCGTAGTATACTACGTAGTACAGTACGCCACCGAAAGAGCACGCATTTATTAAATGTGTTTATATAAATTTATATTAAAATTATTTTTATCATAATTCTGATAATCTAGAGCATCGATTAAGCCAATAAAAAAAATAATAAAATTTTAACAAAAAATTTGTTTGAACAAAATTACGATCTCGTAGCATACTACGTAGTACGGTACGCCACCGAAAGAGCACGCATTTATTAAATGTGTTTATATAAATTTATATTAAAATTATTTTTATCATAATTCTGATAATCTAGAGCATCGATTAAGCCAATAAAATAATAAAATTTTAACAAAAAATTTGTTTGCACAAAATTACGGTCTCGTAGTATACTACGTAGTACAGTACGCCACCGAAAGAGCACGCATTTATTAAATGTGTTTATATAAATTTATATTAAAATTATTTTTATCATAATTCTGATAATCTAGAGCATCGATTAAGCCAATAAAATAATAAAATTTTAACAAAAAATTTGTTTGCACAAAATTACGGTCTCGTAGTATACTACGTAGTACAGTACGCCACCGAAAGAGCACGCATTTATTAAATGTGTTTATATAAATTTATATTAAAATTATTTTTATCATAATTCTGATAATCTAGAGCATCGATTAAGCCAATAAAATAAAAAAATTTTAACAAAAAATTTGTTTGCACAAAATTACGGTCTCGTGGTATACTACGTAGTACAGTACGCCACCGAAAGAGCACGCATTTATTAAATGTGTTTATATAAATTTATATTAAAATTATTTTTATCATAATTCTGATAATCTAGAGCATCGATTAAGCCAATAAAATAATAAAATTTTAACAAAAAATTTGTTTGCACAAAATTACGGTCTCGTAGTATACTACGTAGTACAGTACGCCACCGAAAGAGCACGCATTTATTAAATGTGTTTATATAAATTTATATTAAAATTATTTTTATCATAATTCTGATAATCTAGAGCATCGATTAAGCCAATAAAATAATAAAATTTTAACAAAAATTTTTGTGAACAAAATTACGATCTCGTAGTATACTACGTAGTACGGTACGCCACCGAAAGAGCACGCATTTATTAAATGTGTTTATATAAATTTATATTAAAATTATTTTTATCATAATTCTGATAATCTAGAGCATCGATTAAGCCAATAAAATAATAAAATTTTAACAAAAAATTTGTTTGCACAAAATTACGGTCTCGTAGTATACTACGTAGTACAGTACGCCACCGAAAGAGCACGCATTTATTAAATGTGTTTATATAAATTTATATTAAAATTATTTTTATCATAATTCTGATAATCTAGAGCATCGATTAAGCCAATAAAATATTAAAATTTTAACAAAAAATTTGTTTGCACAAAATTATGGTCTCGTAGTATACTACGTAGTACAGTACGCCACCGAAAGAGCACGCATTTATTAAATGTGTTTATATAAATTTATATTAAAATTATTTTTATCATAATTCTGATAATCTAGAGCATCGATTAAGCCAATAAAATAATAAAATTTTAACAAAAAATTTGTTTGCACAAAATTACGGTCTCGTAGTATACTACGTAGTACAGTACGCCACCGAAAGAGCACGCATTTATTAAATGTGTTTATATAAATTTATATTAAAATTATTTTTATCATAATTCTGATAATCTAGAGCATCGATTAAGCCAATAAAATAATAAAATTTTAACAAAAAATTTGTTTGCACAAAATTACGGTCTCGTAGTATACTACGTAGTACAGTACGCCACCGAAAGAGCACGCATTTATTAAATGTGTTTATATAAATTTATATTAAAATTATTTTTATCATAATTCTGATAATCTAGAGCATCGATTAAGCCAATAAAATAATAAAATTTTAACAAAAAATTTGTTTGCACAAAATTACGGTCTCGTGGTATACTACGTAGTACAGTACGCCACCGAAAGAGCACGCATTTATTAAATGTGTTTATATAAATTTATATTAAAATTATTTTTATCATAATTCTGATAATCTAGAGCATCGATTAAGCCAATAAAATAATAAAATTTTAACAAAAAATTTGTTTGCACAAAATTACGGTCTCGTAGTATACTACGTAGTACAGTACGCCACCGAAAGAGCACGCATTTATTAAATGTGTTTATATAAATTTATATTAAAATTATTTTTATCATAATTCTGATAATCTAGAGCATCGATTAAGCCAATAAAATAATAAAATTTTAACAAAAAATTTGTTTGCACAAAATTACGGTCTCGTGGTATACTACGTAGTACAGTACGCCACCGAAAGAGCACGCATTTATTAAATGTGTTTATATAAATTTATATTAAAATTATTTTTATCATAATTCTGATAATCTAGAGCATCGATTAAGCCAATAAAATAATAAAATTTTAACAAAAAATTTGTTTGCACAAAATTACGGTCTCGTAGTATACTACGTAGTACAGTACGCCACCGAAAGAGCACGCATTTATTAAATGTGTTTATATAAATTTATATTAAAATTATTTTTATCATAATTCTGATAATCTAGAGCATCGATTAAGCCAATAAAATAATAAAATTTTAACAAAAAATTTGTTTGCACAAAATTACGGTCTCGTGGTATACTACGTAGTACAGTACGCCACCGAAAGAGCCCGCATTTATTAAATGTGTTTATATAAATTTATATTAAAATTATTTTTATCATAATTCTGATAATCTAGAGCATCGATTAAGCCAATAAAATAATAAAATTTTAACAAAAAATTTGTTTGCACAAAATTACGGTCTCGTAGTATACTACGTAGTACAGTACGCCACCGAAAGAGCACGCATTTATTAAATGTGTTTATATAAATTTATTCAAACTTTTTAAATTATTTTGGTATATTCCAAATTGATAAATATTTATAAGAAGAGGAGAAATTGTTAAGAGTTTGCAATTAAGTTTCGATCTACGAGCATGTGAAAAATAAATCATCTTTCAAGTACATCTCATCAGGCTATAGCGACTGAACTGCTAATTTTTATTACACTGATTTTTCCTATATATAGGAATCAACGTGCACTTGTAGTATTAGCGAATTTTACATTCCCCTTTTTAAACTTTTAACAATTTCAATGTTATTGTATTTAACGCATACATGCGGTTACTATGTTCAAACTTTTTAAATTATTTTGGTATATTCCAAATTGATAAATATTTATAAGAAGAGGAGAAATTGTTAAGAGTTTGCAATTCAGTTTCGATCTGCGAGCATGTGAAAAATAAATCATCTTTCAAGTACATCTCATCAGGCTATAGCGACTGAACTGCTAATTTTTATTACACTGATTTTTCCTATATATAGGAATCAACGTGCACTTGTAGTATTAGCGAATTTTACATTCCCCTTTTTAAACTTTTAACAATTTCAATGTTATTGTATCATATTTAACGCATACATGCGGTTACTATGTTCAAACTTTTTAAATTATTTTGGTATATTCCAAATTGATAAATATTTATAAGAAGAGGAGAAATTGTTAAGAGTTTGCAATTCAGTTTCGATCTGCGAGCATGTGAAAAATAAATCATCTTTCAAGTACATCTCATCAGGCTATAGCGACTGAACTGCTAATTTTTATTACACTGATTTTTCCTATATATAGGAATCAACGTGCACTTGTAGTATTAGCGAATTTTACATTCCTCTTTTTAAACTTTTAACAATTTCAATGTTATTGTATTTAACGCATACATGCGGTTACTATGTTCAAACTTTTTAAATTATTTTGGTATATTCCAAATTGATAAATATTTATAAGAAGAGGAGAAATTGTTAAGAGTTTGCAATTCAGTTTCGATCTGCGAGCATGTGAAAAATAAATCATCTTTCAAGTACATCTCATCAGGCTATAGCGACTGAACTGCTAATTTTTATTACACTGATTTTTCCTATATATAGGAATAAACGTGCACTTGTAGTATTAGCGAATTTTACATTCCCCTTTTTAAACTTTTAACAATTTCAATGTTATTGTATTTAACGCATACATGCGGTTACTATGTTCAAACTTTTTAAATTATTTTGGTATATTCCAAATTGATAAATATTTATAAGAAGATATAAATTTATATTAAAATTATTTTTATCATAATTCTGATAATCTAGAGCATCGGTTAAGCCAATAAAATAATAAAATTTTAACAAAAAATTTGTTTGCACAAAATTACGGTCTCGTAGTATACTACGTAGTACAGTACGCCACCGAAAGAGCACGCATTTATTAAATGTGTTTATATAAATTTATATTAAAATTATTTTTATCATAATTCTGATAATCTAGAGCATCGATTAAGCCAATAAAATAATAAAATTTTAACAAAAAATTTGTTTGCACAAAATTACGGTCTCGTAGTATACTACGTAGTACAGTACGCCACCGAAAGAGCACGCATTTATTAAATGTGTTTATATAAATTTATATTAAAATTATTTTTATCATAATTCTGATAATCTAGAGCATCGATTAAGCCAATAAAATAATAAAATTTTAACAAAAAATTTGTTTGCACAAAATTACGGTCTCGTAGTATACTACGTAGTACAGTACGCCACCGAAAGAGCACGCATTTATTAAATGTGTTTATATAAATTTATATTAAAATTATTTTTATCATAATTCTGATAATCTAGAGCATCGATTAAGCCAATAAAATAATAAAATTTTAACAAAAAATTTGTTTGCACAAAATTATGGTCTCGTAGTATACTACGTAGTACAGTACGCCACCGAAAGAGCACGCATTTATTAAATGTGTTTATATAAATTTATATTAAAATTATTTTTATCATAATTCTGATAATCTAGAGCATCGATTAAGCCAATAAAATAATAAAATTTTAACAAAAAATTTGTTTGCACAAAATTACGGTCTCGTAGTATACTACGTAGTACAGTACGCCACCGAAAGAGCACGCATTTATTAAATGTGTTTATATAAATTTATATTAAAATTATTTTTATCATAATTCTGATAATCTAGAGCATCGATTAAGCCAATAAAATAATAAAATTTTAACAAAAAATTTGTTTGCACAAAATTACGGTCTCGTAGTATACTACGTAGTACAGTGCGCCACCGAAAGAGCACGCATTTATTAAATGTGTTTATATAAATTTATATTAAAATTATTTTTATCATAATTCTGATAATCTAGAGCATCGATTAAGCCAATAAAATAATAAAATTTTAACAAAAAATTTGTTTGCACAAAATTACGGTCTCGTGGTATACTACGTAGTACAGTACGCCACCGAAAGAGCACGCATTTATTAAATGTGTTTATATAAATTTATATTAAAATTATTTTTATCATAATTCTGATAATCTAGAGCATCGATTAAGCCAATAAAATAATAAAATTTTAACAAAAAATTTGTTTGCACAAAATTACGGTCTCGTAGTATACTACGTAGTACAAGTACGCCACCGAAAGAGCACGCATTTATTAAATGTGTTTATATAAATTTATATTAAAATTATTTTTATCATAATTCTGATAATCTAGAGCATCGATTAAGCCAATAAAATAATAAAATTTTAACAAAAAATTTGTTTGAACAAAATTACGATCTCGTAGTATACTACGTAGTACGGTACGCCACCGAAAGAGCACGCATTTATTAAATGTGTTTATATAAATTTATATTAAAATTATTTTTATCATAATTCTGATAATCTAGAGCATCGATTAAGCCAATAAAATAATAAAATTTTAACAAAAAATTTGTTTGCACAAAATTACGGTCTCGTAGTATACTACGTAGTACAGTACGCCACCGAAAGAGCACGCATTTATTAAATGTGTTTATATAAATTTATATTAAAATTATTTTTATCATAATTCTGATAATCTAGAGCATCGATTAAGCCAATAAAATAATAAAATTTTAACAAAAAATTTTTTGAACAAAATTACGATCTCGTAGTATACTACGTAGTACGGTACGCCACCGAAAGAGCACGCATTTATTAAATGTGTTTATATAAATTTATATTAAAATTAGTTTTATCATAATTCTGATAATCTAGAGCATCGATTAAGCCAATAAAATAATAAAATTTTAACAAAAAATTTGTTTGCACAAAATTACGGTCTCGTAGTATACTACGTAGTACAGTACGCCACCGAAAGAGCACGCATTTATTAAATGTGTTTATATAAATTTATATTAAAATTATTTTTATCATAATTCTGATAATCTAGAGCATCGATTAAGCCAATAAAATAATAAAATTTTAACAAAAAATTTGTTTGCACAAAATTACGGTCTCGTAGTATACTACGTAGTACAGTACGCCACCGAAAGAGCACGCATTTATTAAATGTGTTTATATAAATTTATATTAAAATTATTTTTATCATAATTCTGATAATCTAGAGCATCGATTAAGCCAATAAAATAATAAAATTTTAACAAAAAATTTGTTTGCACAAAATTACGGTCTCGTGGTATACTACGTAGTACAGTACGCCACCGAAAGAGCACGCATTTATTAAATGTGTTTATATAAATTTATATTAAAATTATTTTTATCATAATTCTGATAATCTAGAGCATCGATTAAGCCAATAAAATAATAAAATTTTAACAAAAAATTTGTTTGCACAAAATTACGGCCTCGTAGTATACTACGTAGTACAGTACGCCACCGAAAGAGCACGCATTTATTAAATGTGTTTATATAAATTTATATTAAAATTATTTTTATCATAATTCTGATAATCTAGAGCATCGATTAAGCCAATAAAATAATAAAATTTTAACAAAAAATTTGTTTGCACAGAATTACGGTCTCGTGGTATACTACGTAGTACAGTACGCCACCGAAAGAGCACGCATTTATTAAATGTGTTTATATAAATTTATATTAAAATTATTTTTATCATAATTCTGATAATCTAGAGCATCGATTAAGCCAATAAAATAATAAAATTTTAACAAAAAATTTGTTTGCACAAAATTACGGTCTCATAGTATACTACGTAGTACAGTACGCCACCGAAAGAGCACGCATTTATTAAATGTGTTTATATAAATTTATATTAAAATTATTTTTATCATAATTCTGATAATCTAGAGCATCGATTAAGCCAATAAAATAATAAAATTTTAACAAAAAATTTGTTTGCACAAAATTACGGTCTCGTAGTATACTACGTAGTAGAGTACGCCACCGAAAGAGCACGCATTTATTAAATGTGTTTATATAAATTTATATTAAAATTATTTTTATCATAATTCTGATAATCTAGAGCATCGATTAAGCCAATAAAATAATAAAATTTTAACAAAAAATTATTTGAACAAAATTACGATCTCGTAGTTTTCATATATTGGCATATGTTTTAGTATTTTATAATAACTTGTTTAATTTTCAATTTGCATGAATTTTAGTTGATCTGTAAAGTAAACCAGACTCTTTAGTATACTACGTAGTACGGTACGCCACCGAAAGAGCACGCATTTATTAAATGTGTTTATATAAATTTATATTAAAATTATTTTTATCATAATTCTGATAATCTAGAGCATCGATTAAGCCAATAAAATAATAAAATTTTAACAAAAAATTTGTTTGCACAAAATTACGGTCTCGTAGTATACTACGTAGTACAGTACGCCACCGAAAGAGCACGCATTTATTAAATGTGTTTATATAAATTTATATTAAAATTATTTTTATCATAATTCTGATAATCTAGAGCATCGATTAAGCCAATAAAATAATAAAATTGTAACAAAAAATTTGTTTGCACAAAATTACGGTCTCGTAGTATACTACGTAGTACAGTACGCCACCGAAAGAGCACGCATTTATTAAATGTGTTTATATAAATTTATATTAAAATTATTTTTATCATAATTCTGATAATCTAGAGCATCGATTAAGCCAATAAAATAATCAAATTTTAACAAAAAATTTGTTTGCACAAAATTACGGTCTCGTGGTATACTACGTAGTACAGTACGCCACCGAAAGAGCACGCATTTATTAAATGTGTTTATATAAATTTATATTAAAATTATTTTTATCATAATTCTGATAATCTAGAGCATCGATTAAGCCAATAAAATAATAAAATTTTAACAAAAAATTTGTTTGCACAAAATTACGGTCTCGTAGTATACTACGTAGTACAGTACGCCACCGAAAGAGCACGCATTTATTAAATGTGTTTATATAAATTTATATTAAAATTATTTTTATCATAATTCTGATAATCTAGAGCATCGATTAAGCCAATAAAATATTAAAATTTTAACAAAAAATTTGTTTGCACAAAATTATGGTCTCGTAGTATACTACGTAGTACAGTACGCCACCGAAAGAGCACGCATTTATTAAATGTGTTTATATAAATTTATATTAAAATTATTTTTATCGTAATTCTGATAATCTAGAGCATCGATTAAGCCAATAAAATAATAAAATTTTAACAAAAAATTTGTTTGCACAAAATTACGGTCTCGTAGTATACTACGTAGTACAGTACGCCACCGAAAGAGCACGCATTTATTAAATGTGTTTATATAAATTTATATTAAAATTATTTTTATCATAATTCTGATAATCTAGAGCATCGATTAAGCCAATAAAATATTAAAATTTTAACAAAAAATTTGTTTGCACAAAATTATGGTCTCGTAGTATACTACGTAGTACAGTACGCCACCGAAAGAGCACGCATTTATTAAATGTGTTTATATAAATTTATATTAAAATTATTTTTATCATAATTCTGATAATCTAGAGCATCGATTAAGCCAATAAAATAATAAAATTTTAACAAAAAATTTGTTTGCACAAAATTACGGTCTCGTAGTATACTACGTAGTACAGTACGCCACCGAAAGAGCACGCATTTATTAAATGTGTTTATATAAATTTATATTAAAATTATTTTTATCATAATTCTGATAATCTAGAGCATCGATTAAGCCAATAAAATATTAAAATTTTAACAAAAAATTTGTTTGCACAAAATTATGGTCTCGTAGTATACTACGTAGTACAGTACGCCACCGAAAGAGCACGCATTTATTAAATGTGTTTATATAAATTTATATTAAAATTATTTTTATCATAATTCTGATAATCTAGAGCATCGATTAAGCCAATAAAATAATAAAATTTTAACAAAAAATTTGTTTGCACAAAATTACGGTCTCGTAGTATACTACGTAGTACAGTACGCCACCGAAAGAGCACGCATTTATTAAATGTGTTTATATAAATTTATATTAAAATTATTTTTATCATAATTCTGATAATCTAGAGCATCGATTAAGCCAATAAAATAATAAAATTTTAACAAAAAATTTGTTTGCACAAAATTACGGTCTCGTAGTATACTACGTAGTACAGTACGCCACCGAAAGAGCACGCATTTATTAAATGTGTTTATATAAATTTATATTAAAATTATTTTTATCATAATTCTGATAATCTAGAGCATCGATTAAGCCAATAAAATAATAAAATTTTAACAAAAAATTTGTTTGCACAAAATTACGGTCTCGTAGTATACTACGTAGTACAGTACGCCACCGAAAGAGCACGCATTTATTAAATGTGTTTATATAAATTTATATTAAAATTATTTTTATCGTAATTCTGATAATCTAGAGCATCGATTAAGCCAATAAAATAATAAAATTTTAACAAAAAATTTGTTTGCACAAAATTACGGTCTCGTAGTATACTACGTAGTACAGTACGCCACCGAAAGAGCACGCATTTATTAAATGTGTTTATATAAATTTATATTAAAATTATTTTTATCATAATTCTGATAATCTAGAGCATCGATTAAGCCAATAAAATATTAAAATTTTAACAAAAAATTTGTTTGCACAAAATTATGGTCTCGTAGTATACTACGTAGTACAGTACGCCACCGAAAGAGCACGCATTTATTAAATGTGTTTATATAAATTTATATTAAAATTATTTTTATCGTAATTCTGATAATCTAGAGCATCGATTAAGCCAATAAAATAATAAAATTTTAACAAAAAATTTGTTTGCACAAAATTACGGTCTCGTAGTTTACTACGTAGTACAGTACGCCACCGAAAGAGCACGCATTTATTAAATGTGTTTATATAAATTTATATTAAAATTATTTTTATCATAATTCTGATAATCTAGAGCATCGATTAAGCCAATAAAATAATAAAATTTTAACAAAAAATTTGTTTGCACAAAATTACGGTCTCGTAGTATACTACGTAGTACAGTACGCCACCGAAAGAGCACGCATTTATTAAATGTGTTTATATAAATTTATATTAAAATTATTTTTATCATAATTCTGATAATCTAGAGCATCGATTAAGCCAATAAAATAATAAAATTTTAACAAAAAATTTGTTTGCACAAAATTACGGTCTCGTAGTATACTACGTAGTACAGTACGCCACCGAAAGAGCACGCATTTATTAAATGTGTTTATATAAATTTATATTAAAATTATTTTTATCATAATTCTGATAATCTAGAGCATCGATTAAGCCAATAAAATAATAAAATTTTAACAAAAAATTTGTTTGAACAAAATTACGGTCTCGTAGTTTACTACGTAGTACAGTACGCCACCGAAAGAGCACGCATTTATTAAATGTGTTTATATAAATTTATATTAAAATTATTTTTATCATAATTCTGATAATCTAGAGCATCGATTAAGCCAATAAAATAATAAAATTTTAACAAAAAATTTGATTGAACAAAATTACGATCTCGTAGTATACTACGTAGTACGGTACGCCACCGAAAGAGCACGCATTTATTAAATGTGTTTATATAAATTTATATTAAAATTATTTTTATCATAATTCTGATAATCTAGAGCATCGATTAAGCCAATAAAATAATAAAATTTTAACAAAAAATTTGTTTGAACAAAATTACGGTCTCGTAGTTTACTACGTAGTACAGTACGCCACCGAAAGAGCACGCATTTATTAAATGTGTTTATATAAATTTATATTAAAATTATTTTTATCATAATTCTGATAATCTAGAGCATCGATTAAGCCAATAAAATAATAAAATTTTAACAAAAAATTTGTTTGAACAAAATTACGGTCTCGTAGTTTACTATGTAGTACAGTACGCCACCGAAAGAGCACGCATTTATTAAATGTGTTTATATAAATTTATATTAAAATTATTTTTATCATAATTCTGATAATCTAGAGCATCGATTAAGCCAATAAAATAATAAAATTTTAACAAAAAATTTGTTTGAACAAAATTACGATCTCGTAGTATACTACGTAGTACGGTACGCCACCGAAAGAGCACGCATTTATTAAATGTGTTTATATAAATTTATATTAAAATTATTTTTATCATAATTCTGATAATCTAGAGCATCGATTAGGCCAATAAAATAATAAAATTTTAACAAAAAATTTGTTTGCACAAAATTACGGTCTCGTAGTATACTACGTAGTACAGTACGCCACCGAAAGAGCACGCATTTATTAAATGTGTTTATATAAATTTATATTAAAATTATTTTTATCATAATTCTGATAATCTAGAGCATCGATTAAGCCAATAAAATAATAAAATTTTAACAAAAAATTTGTTTGCACAAAATTACGGTCTCGTAGTATACTACGTAGTACAGTACGCCACCGAAAGAGCACGCATTTATTAAATGTGTTTATATAAATTTATATTAAAATTATTTTTATCATAATTCTGATAATCTAGAGCATCGATTAAGCCAATAAAATAATAAAATTTTAACAAAAAATTTGTTTGCACAAAATTACGGTCTCGTAGTATACTACGTAGTACAGTACGCCACCGAAAGAGCACGCATTTATTAAATGTGTTTATATAAATTTATATTAAAATTATTTTTATCATAATTCTGATAATCTAGAGCATCGATTAAGCCAATAAAATAATAAAATTTTAACAAAAAATTTGTTTGCACAAAATTACGGTCTCGTGGTATACTACGTAGTACAGTACGCCACCGAAAGAGCACGCATTTATTAAATGTGTTTATATAAATTTATATTAAAATTATTTTTATCATAATTCTGATAATCTAGAGCATCGATTAAGCCAATAAAATAATAAAATTTTAACAAAAAATTTGTTTGCACAAAATTACGGTCTCGTAGTATACTACGTAGTACAGTACGCCACCGAAAGAGCACGCATTTATTAAATGTGTTTATATAAATTTATATTAAAATTATTTTTATCATAATTCTGATAATCTAGAGCATCGATTAAGCCAATAAAATAATAAAATTTTAACAAAAAATTTGTTTGCACAAAATTACGGTCTCGTAGTATACTACGTAGTACAGTACGCCACCGAAAGAGCACGCATTTATTAAATGTGTTTATATAAATTTATATTAAAATTATTTTTATCATAATTCTGATAATCTAGAGCATCGATTAAGCCAATAAAATAATAAAATTTTAACAAAAAATTTGTTTGCACAAAATTACGGTCTCGTAGTATACTACGTAGTACAGTACGCCACCGAAAGAGCACGCATTTATTAAATGTGTTTATATAAATTTATATTAAAATTATTTTTATCATAATTCTGATAATCTAGAGCATCGATTAAGCCAATAAAATAATAAAATTTTAACAAAAAATTTGTTTGCACAAAATTACGGTCTCGTAGTATACTACGTAGTACAGTACGCCACCGAAAGAGCACGCATTTATTAAATGTGTTTATATAAATTTATATTAAAATTATTTTTATCATAATTCTGATAATCTAGAGCATCGATTAAGCCAATAAAATATTAAAATTTTAACAAAAAATTTGTTTGCATAAAATTATGGTCTCGTAGTATACTACGTAGTACAGTACGCCACCGAAAGAGCACGCATTTATTAAATGTGTTTATATAAATTTATATTAAAATTATTTTTATCATAATTCTGATAATCTAGAGCATCGATTAAGCCAATAAAATAATAAAATTTTAACAAAAAATTTGTTTGCACAAAATTACGGTCTCGTAGTATACTACGTAGTACAGTACGCCACCGAAAGAGCACGCATTTATTAAATGTGTTTATATAAATTTATATTAAAATTATTTTTATCATAATTCTGATCAGAGCCTTTCAGAGCTAGCAGGGGGCCTGGGCCAAATTATTAAAATGGGACCCCATAAAAATAAAATAAAACAATCTTAAGTTTATATCACATGAATTCATTTTAGTATTTATTAGGATTTATTAGATTGAAGCTTTTCTCGCTTTATTATTAGAAAATTCTCTAATGATTTGCTCAAAATTAATTTTTCTTGCCATGTCGTGGTTAATGTTTAACATTGCCAATCCATTTAACCGTTGTTCTGCCATTGTTGAGCGATGAAAATTTTTCATTCTTTTAAGAACACTGAAACTCCTCTCGGCTGAAGACACAGATGCAGGGATACTTAATATATATATTCTTAAGACAATGATAAGATTCGGAAATAAACCAGCTAAGTTTTACTGAGAATATTTTCTAATAAATTTGTTGGTGTCGGATCTGCATTGAAATTAGCTGCATACATTTTTTTAAGGAATTTTACCTCATCTAGTATCTCGTTTGATAACTCACTCGTGTATTTTGAATGCAAACGGTTTACTGCAGCTTCAATTTTTTCATCAGTCAAATTTGGAAATGACCAAAGAAAACCGAAAAGATTGCAGATTTTTTTGTAAAGATTGAAATCGTCTTTGTAAGCCAGCTATTACGGAATTAACTATTACGTTAAACACATTTATCCTGTAGTATTTTTCAGCATCCGATTGTGTCCGTATCGTTCTATTAATGGCAAAATCACCTGTAACTCCATATTCACGTGCTTTAGCTTTTGCTTTCGCAAATATTTCATTCCACATTCCACTTAAATTGCGAAATCTCATTACTAGACTTTCAATATTATTTTGCTCAATATCAAGTGTAGCATTTCGAGCTTCAATTACCAAATTTGTCTGATGCAAATCTGTCAAAATTTCGAGCCATATGATAAAGAGCAAAACACATTCAAATTTATTTAAATATTTCTCAATTGAGTGTAATTCAACGATTGCGTGTGGTGGTAAATTAAAGGAATGCATTTCATTTAAAGCATCTCGAATAGATAAAAGATTTTTGGCTATTGGTTTTACTGCATCTATTCTAGCAGACCATCTAGTTTTGGAAATCGAGTGAAGAAACATACGGATATGTTTCTTTAAAACCTCCCATCTCCGCGGACTACTGCTAAAAAAATTATTCATTTGTTGTATAACTCCAAAAAATTATACAGCTTCTTTACACGATTCAGCTGAATCAACTCCAACAAGATTTAATGTGTGGTTTCCACAGCTGGAAAAAATACGATTAGGATTACGCTTCGTAAGAATGGCTTGCACAACGTTTAGCTTGCCAGCCATATTTGCACCATTATCATATGCTTGGGCAATACATAAATTAAAATTTAATTCCATATCCGACAAAATTTCAAGAATTCTGGCAGCAATTTCTTCTCCGGTTTTTCCAGAGAATGAATCGAAGCAAATAAAACGCTCTTCAATGTCAAATTTTAAATTGTCACACATCTTGTTCTTGTTACAAAGACAAAATACTATCGAAGAGCAAGCGCAAATGAGAAATCTATAGTAACAAAAAATTCGGAGGCCCCTAAAAATCGGGGGCCCGTGCCGTATGGCCCGGCTGGCCCACCCTCTGATTGGCCCTGATTCTGATAATCTAGAGCATCGATTAAGCCAATAAAATAATAAAATTTTAACAAAAAATTTGTTTGCACAAAATTACGGTCTCGTGGTATACTACGTAGTACAGTACGCCACCGAAAGAGCACGCATTTATTAAATGTGTTTATATAAATTTATATTAAAATTATTTTTATCATAATTCTGATAATCTAGAGCATCGATTAAGCCAATAAAATAATAAAATTTTAACAAAAAATTTGTTTGCACAAAATTACGGTCTCGTAGTATACTACGTAGTACAGTACGCCACCGAAAGAGCACCCATTTATTAAATGTGTTTATATAAATTTATATTAAAATTATTTTTATCATAATTCTGATAATCTAGAGCATCGATTAAGCCAATAAAATAATAAAATTTTAACAAAAAATTTGTTTGCACAAAATTACGGTCTCGTGGTATACTACGTAGTACAGTACGCCACCGAAAGAGCACGCATTTATTAAATGTGTTTATATAAATTTATATTAAAATTATTTTTATCATAATTCTGATAATCTAGAGCATCGATTAAGCCAATAAAATAATAAAATTTTAACAAAAAATTTGTTTGCACAAAATTACGGTCTCGTAGTATACTACGTAGTAGAGTACGCCACCGAAAGAGCACGCATTTATTAAATGTGTTTATATAAATTTATATTAAAATTATTTTTATCATAATTCTGATAATCTAGAGCATCGATTAAGCCAATAAAATAATAAAATTTTAACAAAAAATTTGTTTGCACAAAATTACGGTCTCGTAGTATACTACGTAGTACAGTACGCCACCGAAAGAGCACGCATTTATTAAATGTGTTTATATAAATTTATAATAAAATTATTTTTATCATAATTCTGATAATCTAGAGCATCGATTAAGCCAATAAAATAATAAAATTTTAACAAAAAATTTGTTTGAACAAAATTACGATCTCGTAGTATACTACGTAGTACGGTACGCCACCGAAAGAGTTTTATTTTTATCATAATTCTGATAATCTAGAGCATCGATTAAGCCAATAAAATAATAAAATTTTAACAAAAAATTTGTTTGCACAAAATTACGGTCTCGTAGTATACTACGTAGTACAGTACGCCACCGAAAGAGCACGCATTTATTAAATGTGTTTATATAAATTTATATTAAAATTATTTTTATCATAATTCTGATAATCTAGAGCATCGATTAAGCCAATAAAATAATAAAATTTTAACAAAAAGTTTGTTTGCACAAAATTACGGTCTCGTAGTATACTACGTAGTACAGTACGCCACCGAAAGAGCACGCATTTATTAAATGTGTTTATATAAATTTATATTAAAATTATTTTTATCATAATTCTGATAATCTAGAGCATCGATTAAGCCAATAAAATAATAAAATTTTAACAAAAAATTTGTTTGCACAAAATTACGGTCTCGTGGTATACTACGTAGTACAGTACGCCACCGAAAGAGCACGCATTTATTAAATGTGTTTATATAAATTTATATTAAAATTATTTTTATCATAATTCTGATAATCTAGAGCATCGATTAAGCCAATAAAATAATAAAATTTTAACAAAAAATTTGTTTGCACAAAATTACGGTCTCGTAGTATACTACGTAGTACAGTACGCCACCGAAAGAGCACGCATTTATTAAATGTGTTTATATAAATTTATATTAAAATTATTTTTATCATAATTCTGATAATCTAGAGCATCGATTAAGCCAATAAAATATTAAAATTTTAACAAAAAATTTGTTTGCACAAAATTATGGTCTCGTAGTATACTACGTAGTACAGTACGCCACCGAAAGAGCACGCATTTATTAAATGTGTTTATATAAATTTATATTAAAATTATTTGTATCGTAATTCTGATAATCTAGAGCATCGATTAAGCCAATAAAATAATAAAATTTTAACAAAAAATTTGTTTGCACAAAATTACGGTCTCGTTGTATACTACGTAGTACAGTACGCCACCGAAAGAGCTCGCATTTATTAAATGTGTTTATATAAATTTATATTAAAATTATTTTTATCATAATTCTGATAATCTAGAGCATCGATTAAGCCAATAAAATATTAAAATTTTAACAAAAAATTTGTTTGCACAAAATTATGGTCTCGTAGTATACTACGTAGTACAGTACGCCACCGAAAGAGCACGCATTTATTAAATGTGTTTATATAAATTTATATTAAAATTATTTTTATCATAATTCTGATAATCTAGAGCATCGATTAAGCCAATAAAATAATAAAATTTTAACAAAAAATTTGTTTGCACAAAATTACGGTCTCGTAGTATACTACGTAGTACAGTACGCCACCGAAAGAGCACGCATTTATTAAATGTGTTTATATAAATTTATATTAAAATTATTTTTATCATAATTCTGATAATCTAGAGCATCGATTAAGCCAATAAAATATTAAAATTTTAACAAAAAATTTGTTTGCACAAAATTATGGTCTCGTAGTATACTACGTAGTACAGTACGCCACCGAAAGAGCACGCATTTATTAAATGTGTTTATATAAATTTATATTAAAATTATTTTTATCATAATTCTGATAATCTAGAGCATCGATTAAGCCAATAAAATAATAAAATTTTAACAAAAAATTTGTTTGCACAAAATTACGGTCTCGTAGTATACTACGTAGTACAGTACGCCACCGAAAGAGCACGCATTTATTAAATGTGTTTATATAAATTTATATTAAAATTATTTTTATCATAATTCTGATAATCTAGAGCATCGATTAAGCCAATAAAATAATAAAATTTTAACAAAAAATTTGTTTGCACAAAATTACGGTCTCGTAGTATACTACGTAGTACAGTACGCCACCGAAAGAGCACGCATTTATTAAATGTGTTTATATAAATTTATATTAAAATTATTTTTATCATAATTCTGATAATCTAGAGCATCGATTAAGCCAATAAAATAATAAAATTTTAACAAAAAATTTGTTTGCACAAAATTACGGTCTCGTAGTATACTACGTAGTACAGTACGCCACCGAAAGAGCACGCATTTATTAAATGTGTTTATATAAATTTATATTAAAATTATTTTTATCGTAATTCTGATAATCTAGAGCATCGATTAAGCCAATAAAATAATAAAATTTTAACAAAAAATTTGTTTGCACAAAATTACGGTCTCGTAGTATACTACGTAGTACAGTACGCCACCGAAAGAGCACGCATTTATTAAATGTGTTTATATAAATTTATATTAAAATTATTTTTATCATAATTCTGATAATCTAGAGCATCGATTAAGCCAATAAAATATTAAAATTTTAACAAAAAATTTGTTTGCACAAAATTATGGTCTCGTAGTATACTACGTAGTACAGTACGCCACCGAAAGAGCACGCATTTATTAAATGTGTTTATATAAATTTATATTAAAATTATTTTTATCGTAATTCTGATAATCTAGAGCATCGATTAAGCCAATAAAATAATAAAATTTTAACAAAAAATTTGTTTGCACAAAATTACGGTCTCGTAGTTTACTACGTAGTACAGTACGCCACCGAAAGAGCACGCATTTATTAAATGTGTTTATATAAATTTATATTAAAATTATTTTTATCATAATTCTGATAATCTAGAGCATCGATTAAGCCAATAAAATAATAAAATTTTAACAAAAAATTTGTTTGCACAAAATTACGGTCTCGTAGTATACTACGTAGTACAGTACGCCACCGAAAGAGCACGCATTTATTAAATGTGTTTATATAAATTTATATTAAAAATATTTTTATCATAATTCTGATAATCTAGAGCATCGATTAAGCCAATAAAATAATAAAATTTTAACAAAAAATTTGTTTGCACAAAATTACGGTCTCGTAGTATACTACGTAGTACAGTACGCCACCGAAAGAGCACGCATTTATTAAATGTGTTTATATAAATTTATATTAAAATTATTTTTATCATAATTCTGATAATCTAGAGCATCGATTAAGCCAATAAAATAATAAAATTTTAACAAAAAATTTGTTTGAACAAAATTACGGTCTCGTAGTTTACTACGTAGTACAGTACGCCACCGAAAGAGCACGCATTTATTAAATGTGTTTATATAAATTTATATTTTTAACAAAAAATTTGTTTGCACAAAATTACGGTCTCGTAGTATACTACGTAGTACAGTACGCCACCGAAAGAGCACGCATTTATTAAATGTGTTTATATAAATTTATATTAAAATTATTTTTATCATAATTCTGATAATCTAGAGCATCGATTAAGCCAATAAAATAATAAAATTTTAACAAAAAATTTGTTTGCACAAAATTACGGTCTCGTAGTATACTACGTAGTACAGTACGCCACCGAAAGAGCACGCATTTATTAAATGTGTTTATATAAATTTATATTAAAATTATTTTTATCATAATTCTGATAATCTAGAGCATCGATTAAGCCAATAAAATAATAAAATTTTAACAAAAAATTTGTTTGAACAAAATTACGGTCTCGTAGTTTACTACGTAGTACAGTACGCCACCGAAAGAGCACGCATTTATTAAATGTGTTTATATAAATTTATATTAAAATTATTTTTATCATAATTCTGATAATCTAGAGCATCGATTAAGCCAATAAAATAATAAAATTTTAACAAAAAATTTGTTTGAACAAAATTACGATCTCGTAGTATACTACGTAGTACGGTACGCCACCGAAAGAGCACGCATTTATTAAATGTGTTTATATAAATTTATATTAAAATTATTTTTATCATAATTCTGATAATCTAGAGCATCGATTAAGCCAATAAAATAATAAAATTTTAACAAAAAATTTGTTTGAACAAAATTACGGTCTCGTAGTTTACTACGTAGTACAGTACGCCACCGAAAGAGCACGCATTTATTAAATGTGTTTATATAAATTTATATTAAAATTATTTTTATCATAATTCTGATAATCTAGAGCATCGATTAAGCCAATAAAATAATAAAATTTTAACAAAAAAATTGTTTGAACAAAATTACGGTCTCGTAGTTTACTATGTAGTACAGTACGCCACCGAAAGAGCACGCATTTATTAAATGTGTTTATATAAATTTATATTAAAATTATTTTTATCATAATTCTGATAATCTAGAGCATCGATTAAGCCAATAAAATAATAAAATTTTAATAAAAAATTTGTTTGCACAAAATTACGATCTCGTAGTATACTACGTAGTACGGTACGCCACCGAAAGAGCACGCATTTATTAAATGTGTTTATATAAATTTATATTAAAATTATTTTTATCATAATTCTGATAATCTAGAGCATCGATTAAGCCAATAAAATAATAAAATTTTAACAAAAAATTTGTTTGCACAAAATTACGGTCTCGTAGTATACTACGTAGTACAGTACGCCACCGAAAGAGCACGCATTTATTAAATGTGTTTATATAAATTTATATTAAAATTATTTTTATCATAATTCTGATAATCTAGAGCATCGATTAAGCCAATAAAATAATAAAATTTTAACAAAAAATTTGTTTGCACAAAATTACGGTCTCGTAGTATACTACGTAGTACAGTACGCCACCGAAAGAGCACGCATTTATTAAATGTGTTTATATAAATTTATATTAAAATTATTTTTATCATAATTCTGATAATCTAGAGCATCGATTAAGCCAATAAAATAATAAAATTTTAACAAAAAATTTGTTTGCACAAAATTACGGTCTCGTGGTATACTACGTAGTACAGTACGCCACCGAAAGAGCACGCATTTATTAAATGTGTTTATATAAATTTATATTAAAATTATTTTTATCATAATTCTGATAATCTAGAGCATCGATTAAGCCAATAAAATAATAAAATTTTAACAAAAAATTTGTTTGCACAAAATTACGGTCTCGTAGTATACTACGTAGTACAGTACGCCACCGAAAGAGCACGCATTTATTAAATGTGTTTATATAAATTTATATTAAAATTATTTTTATCATAATTCTGATAATCTAGAGCATCGATTAAGCCAATAAAATAATAAAATTTTAACAAAAAATTTGTTTGCACAAAATTACGGTCTCGTAGTATACTACGTAGTACAGTACGCCACCGAAAGAGCACGCATTTATTAAATGTGTTTATATAAATTTATATTAAAATTATTTTTATCATAATTCTGATAATCTAGAGCATCGATTAAGCCAATAAAATAATAAAATTTTAACAAAAAATTTGTTTGCACAAAATTACGGTCTCGTAGTATACTACGCCACCGAAAGAGCACGCATTTATTAAATGTGTTTATATAAATTTATATTAAAATTATTTTTATCATAATTCTGATAATCTAGAGCATCGATTAAGCCAATAAAATAATAAAATTTTAACAAAAAATTTGTTTGCACAAAATTACGGTCTCGTAGTATACTACGTAGTACAGTACGCCACCGAAAGAGCACGCATTTATTAAATGTGTTTATATAAATTTATATTAAAATTATTTTTATCATAATTCTGATAATCTAGAGCATCGATTAAGCCAATAAAATATTAAAATTTTAACAAAAAATTTGTTTGCACAAAATTATGGTCTCGTAGTATACTACGTAGTACAGTACGCCACCGAAAGAGCACGCATTTATTAAATGTGTTTATATAAATTTATATTAAAATTATTTTTATCATAATTCTGATAATCTAGAGCATCGATTAAGCCAATAAAATAATAAAATTTTAACAAAAAATTTGTTTGCACAAAATTACGGTCTCGTAGTATACTACGTAGTACAGTACGCCACCGAAAGAGCACGCATTTATTAAATGTGTTTATATAAATTTATATTAAAATTATTTTTATCATAATTCTGATAATCTAGAGCATCGATTAAGCCAATAAAATAATAAAATTTTAACAAAAAATTTGTTTGCACAAAATTACGGTCTCGTAGTATACTACGTAGTACAGTACGCCACCGAAAGAGCACGCATTTATTAAATGTGTTTATATAAATTTATATTAAAATTATTTTTATCATAATTCTGATAATCTAGAGCATCGATTAAGCCAATAAAATAATAAAATTTTAACAAAAAATTTGTTTGCACAAAATTACGGTCTCGTGGTATACTACGTAGTACAGTACGCCACCGAAAGAGCACGCATTTATTAAATGTGTTTATATAAATTTATATTAAAATTATTTGTATCATAATTCTGATAATCTAGAGCATCGATTAAGCCAATAAAATAATAAAATTTTAACAAAAAATTTGTTTGCACAAAATTACTGTCTCGTAGTATACTACGTAGTACAGTACGCCACCGAAAGAGCACGCATTTATTAAATGTGTTTATATAAATTTATATTAAAATTATTTTTATCATAATTCTGATAATCTAGAGCATCGATTAAGCCAATAAAATAATAAAATTTTAACAAAAAATTTGTTTGCACAAAATTACGGTCTCGTGGTATACTACGTAGTACAGTACGCCACCGAAAGAGCACGCATTTATTAAATGTGTTTATATAAATTTATATTAAAATTATTTTTATCATAATTCTGATAATCTAGAGCATCGATTAAGCCAATAAAATAATAAAATTTTAACAAAAAATTTGTTTGCACAAAATTACGGTCTCGTGGTATACTACGTAGTACAGTACGCCACCGAAAGAGCACGCATTTATTAAATGTGTTTATATAAATTTATATTAAAATTATTTTTATCATAATTCTGATAATCTAGAGCATCGATTAAGCCAATAAAATAATAAAATTTTAACAAAAAATTTGTTTGCACAAAATTACGATCTCGTAGTATACTACGTAGTACAGTACGCCACCGAAAGAGCACGCATTTATTAAATGTGTTTATATAAATTTATATTAAAATTATTTTTATCATAATTCTGATAATCTAGAGCATCGATTAAGCCAATAAAATAATAAAATTTTAACAAAAAATTTGTTTGCACAAAATTACGGTCTCGTGGTATACTACGTAGTACAGTACGCCACCGAAAGAGCACGCATTTATTAAATGTGTTTATATAAATTTATATTAAAATTATTTTTATCATAATTCTGATAATCTAGAGCATCGATTAAGCCAATAAAATAATAAAATTTTAACAAAAAATTTGTTTGCACAAAATTACGGTCTCGTAGTATACTACGTAGTACAGTACGCCACCGAAAGAGCACGCATTTATTAAATGTGTTTATATAAATTTATTCAAACTTTTTAAATTATTTTGGTATATTCCAAATTGATAAATATTTATAAGAAGAGGAGAAATTGTTAAGAGTTTGCAATTCAGTTTCGATCTGCGAGCATGTGAAAAATAAATCATCTTTCAAGTACATCTCATCAGGCTATAGCGACTGAACTGCTAATTTTTATTACACTGATTTTTCCTATATATAGGAATCAACGTGCACTTGTAGTATTAGCGAATTTTACATTCCCCTTTTTAAACTTTTAACAATTTCAATGTTATTGTATTTAACGCATACATGCGGTTACTATGTTCAAACTTTTTAAATTATTTTGGTATATTCCAAATTGATAAATATTTATAAGAAGAGGAGAAATTGTTAAGAGTTTGCAATTCAGTTTCGATCTGCGAGCATGTGAAAAATAAATCATCTTTCAAGTACATCTCATCAGGCTATAGCGACTGAACTGCTAATTTTTATTACACTGATTTTTCCTATATATAGGAATCAACGTGCACTTGTAGTATTAGCGAATTTTACATTCCCCTTTTTAAACTTTTAACAATTTCAATGTTATTGTATTTAACGCATACATGCGGTTACTATGTTCAAACTTTTTAAATTATTTTGGTATATTCCAAATTGATAAATATTTATAAGAAGAGGAGAAATTGTTAAGAGTTTGCAATTCAGTTTCAATCTGCGAGCATGTGAAAAATAAATCATCTTTCAAGTACATCTCATCAGGCTATAGCGACTGAACTGCTAATTTTTATTACACTGATTTTTCCTATATATAGGAATCAACGTGCACTTGTAGTATTAGCGAATTTTACATTCCCCTTTTTAAACTTTTAACAATTTCAATGTTATTGTATTTAACGCATACATGCGGTTACTATGTTCAAACTTTTTAAATTATTTTGGTATATTCCAAATTGATAAATATTTATAAGAAGATATAAATTTATATTAAAATTATTTTTATCATAATTCTGATAATCTAGAGCATCGGTTAAGCCAATAAAATAATAAAATTTTAACAAAAAATTTGTTTGCACAAAATTACGGTCTCGTAGTATACTACGTAGTACAGTACGCCACCGAAAGAGCACGCATTTATTAAATGTGTTTATATAAATTTATATTAAAATTATTTTTATCATAATTCTGATAATCTAGAGCATCGGTTAAGCCAATAAAATAATAAAATTTTAACAAAAAATTTGTTTGCACAAAATTACGGTCTCGTAGTATACTACGTAGTACAGTACGCCACCGAAAGAGCACGCATTTATTAAATGTGTTTATATAAATTTATATTAAAATTATTTTTATCATAATTCTGATAATCTAGAGCATCGATTAAGCCAATAAAATAATAAAATTTTAACAAAAAATTTGTTTGCACAAAATTACGGTCTCGTAGTATACTACGTAGTACAGTACGCCACCGAAAGAGCACGCATTTATTAAATGTGTTTATATAAATTTATATTAAAATTATTTTTTTCATAATTCTGATAATCTAGAGCATCGATTAAGCCAATAAAATAATAAAATTTTAACAAAAAATTTGTTTGCACAAAATTACGGTCTCGTAGTATACTACGTAGTACAGTACGCCACCGAAAGAGCACGCATTTATTAAATGTGTTTATATAAATTTATATTAAAATTATTTTTATCATAATTCTGATAATCTAGAGCATCGATTAAGCCAATAAAATAATAAAATTTTAACAAAAAATTTGTTTGCACAAAATTATGGTCTCGTAGTATACTACGTAGTACAGTACGCCACCGAAAGAGCACGCATTTATTAAATGTGTTTATATAAATTTATATTAAAATTATTTTTATCATAATTCTGATAATCTAGAGCATCGATTAAGCCAATAAAATAATAAAATTTTAACAAAAAATTTGTTTGCACAAAATTACGGTCTCGTAGTATACTACGTAGTACAGTACGCCACCGAAAGAGCACGCATTTATTAAATGTGTTTATATAAATTTATATTAAAATTATTTTTATCATAATTCTGATAATCTAGAGCATCGATTAAGCCAATAAAATAATAAAATTTTAACAAAAAATTTGTTTGCACAAAATTACGGTCTCGTAGTATACTACGTAGTACAGTACGCCACCGAAAGAGCACGCATTTATTAAATGTGTTTATATAAATTTATATTAAAATTATTTTTATCATAATTCTGATAATCTAGAGCATCGATTAAGCCAATAAAATAATACAATTTTAACAAAAAATTTGTTTGCACAAAATTACGGTCTCGTGGTATACTACGTAGTACAGTACGCCACCGAAAGAGCACGCATTTATTAAATGTGTTTATATAAATTTATATTAAAATTATTTTTATCATAATTCTGATAATCTAGAGCATCGATTAAGCCAATAAAATAATAAAATTTTAACAAAAAATTTGTTTGCACAAAATTACGGTCTCGTAGTATACTACGTAGTACAGTACGCCACCGAAAGAGCACGCATTTATTAAATGTGTTTATATAAATTTATATTAAAATTATTTTTATCATAATTCTGATAATCTAGAGCATCGATTAAGCCAATAAAATAATAAAATTTTAACAAAAAATTTGTTTGAACAAAATTACGATCTCGTAGTATACTACGTAGTACGGTACGCCACCGAAAGAGCACGCATTTATTAAATGTGTTTATATAAATTTATATTAAAATTATTTTTATCATAATTCTGATAATCTAGAGCATCGATTAAGCCAATAAAATAAGAAAATTTTAACAAAAAATTTGTTTGCACAAAATTACGGTCTCGTAGTATACTACGTAGTACAGTACGCCACCGAAAGAGCACGCATTTATTAAATGTGTTTATATAAATTTATATTAAAATTATTTTTATCATAATTCTGATAATCTAGAGCATCGATTAAGCCAATAAAATAATAAAATTTTAACAAAAAATTTGTTTGCACAAAATTACGGTCTCGTAGTATACTACGTAGTACAGTACGCCACCGAAAGAGCACGCATTTATTAAATGTGTTTATATAAATTTATATTAAAATTATTTTTATCATAATTCTGATAATCTAGAGCATCGATTAAGCCAATAAAATAATAAAATTTTAACAAAAAATTTGTTTGCACAAAATTACGGTCTCGTGGTATACTACGTAGTACAGTACGCCACGAAAGAGCACGCATTTATTAAATGTGTTTATATAAATTTATATTAAAATTATTTTTATCATAATTCTGATAATCTAGAGCATCGATTAAGCCAATAAAATAATAAAATTTTAACAAAAAATTTGTTTGCACAAAATTACGGTCTCGTAGTATACTACGTAGTACAGTACGCCACCGAAAGAGCACGCATTTATTAAATGTGTTTATATAAATTTATATTAAAATTATTTTTATCATAATTCTGATAATCTAGAGCATCGATTAAGCCAATAAAATAATAAAATTTTAACAAAAAATTTGTTTGCACAAAATTACGGTCTCGTGGTATACAACGTAGTACAGTACGCCACCGAAGAGCACGCATTTATTAAATGTGTTTATATAAATTTATATTAAAATTATTTTTATCATAATTCTGATAATCTAGAGCATCGATTAAGCCAATAAAATAATAAAATTTTAACAAAAATTTGTTTGCACAAAATTACGGTCTCGTAGTATACTACGTAGTACAGTACGCCACCGAAAGAGCACGCATTTATTAAATGTGTTTATATAAATTTATATTAAAATTATTTTTATCATAATTCTGATAATCTAGAGCATCGATTAAGCCAATAAAATAATAAATTTTAACAAAAAAATTTTTGAACAAAATTACGATCTCGTAGTATACTACGTAGTACGGTACGCCACCGAAAGAGCACGCATTTATTAAATGTGTTTATATAAATTTATATTAAAATTATTTTTATCATAATTCTGATAATCTAGAGCATCGATTAAGCCAATAAAATAATAAAATTTTAACAAAAAATTTGTTTGCACAAAATTACGGTCTCGTAGTATACTACGTAGTACAGTACGCCACCGAAAGAGCACGCATTTATTAAATGTGTTTATATAAATTTATATTAAAATTATTTTTATCATAATTCTGATAATCTAGAGCATCGATTAAGCCAATAAAATAATAAAATTTTAACAAAAAATTTTTTGAACAAAATTACGATCTCGTAGTATACTACGTAGTACGGTACGCCACCGAAAGAGCACGCATTTATTAAATGTGTTTATATAAATTTATATTAAAATTATTTTTATCATAATTCTGATAATCTAGAGCATCGATTAAGCCAATAAAATAATAAAATTTTAACAAAAAATTTGTTTGCACAAAATTACGGTCTCGTAGTATACTACGTAGTACAGTACGCCACCGAAAGAGCACGCATTTATTAAATGTGTTTATATAAATTTATATTAAAATTATTTTTATCATAATTCTGATAATCTAGAGCATCGATTAAGCCAATAAATAATAAAATTTTAACAAAAAATTTGTTTGCACAAAATTACGGTCTCGTAGTATACTACGTAGTACAGTACGCCACCGAAAGAGCACGCATTTATTAAATGTGTTTATATAAATTTATATTAAAATTATTTTTATCATAATTCTGATAATCTAGAGCATCGATTAAGCCAATAAAATAATAAAATTTTAACAAAAAATTTGTTTGCACAAAATTACGGTCTCGTGGTATACTACGTAGTACAGTACGCCACCGAAAGAGCACGCATTTATTAAATGTGTTTATATAAATTTATATTAAAATTATTTTTATCATAATTCTGATAATCTAGAGCATCGATTAAGCCAATAAAATAATAAAATTTTAACAAAAAATTTGTTTGCACAAAATTACGGTCTCGTAGTATACTACGTAGTACAGTACGCCACCGAAAGAGCACGCATTTATTAAATGTGTTTATATAAATTTATATTAAAATTATTTTTATCATAATTCTGATAATCTAGAGCATCGATTAAGCCAATAAAATAATAAAATTTTAACAAAAAATTTGTTTGCACAAAATTACGGTCTCGTGGTATACTACGTAGTACAGTACGCCACCGAAAGAGCACGCATTTATTAAATGTGTTTATATAAATTTATATTAAAATTATTTTTATCATAATTCTGATAATCTAGAGCATCGATTAAGCCAATAAAATAATAAAATTTTAACAAAAAATTTGTTTGCACAAAATTACGGTCTCGTAGTATACTACGTAGTACAGTACGCCACCGAAAGAGCACGCATTTATTAAATGTGTTTATATAAATTTATATTAAAATTATTTTTATCATAATTCTGATAATCTAGAGCATCGATTAAGCCAATAAAATAATAAAATTTTAACAAAAAATTTGTTTGAACAAAATTACGATCTCGTAGTATACTACGTAGTACGGTACGCCACCGAAAGAGCACGCATTTATTAAATGTGTTTATATAAATTTATATTAAAATTATTTTTATCATAATTCTGATAATCTAGAGCATCGATTAAGCCAATAAAATAAGAAAATTTTAACAAAAAATTTGTTTGCACAAAATTACGGTCTCGTAGTATACTACGTAGTACAGTACGCCACCGAAAGAGCACGCATTTATTAAATGTGTTTATATAAATTTATATTAAAATTATTTTTATCATAATTCTGATAATCTAGAGCATCGATTAAGCCAATAAAATAATAAAATTTTAACAAAAAATTTGTTTGCACAAAATTACGGTCTCGTAGTATACTACGTAGTACAGTACGCCACCGAAAGAGCACGCATTTATTAAATGTGTTTATATAAATTTATATTAAAATTATTTTTATCATAATTCTGATAATCTAGAGCATCGATTAAGCCAATAAAATAATAAAATTTTAACAAAAAATTTGTTTGCACAAAATTACGGTCTCGTGGTATACTACGTAGTACAGTACGCCACCGAAAGAGCACGCATTTATTAAATGTGTTTATATAAATTTATATTAAAATTATTTTTATCATAATTCTGATAATCTAGAGCATCGATTAAGCCAATAAAATAATAAAAATTTTAACAAAAAATTTGTTTGCACAAAATTACGGTCTCGTAGTATACTACGTAGTACAGTACGCCACCGAAAGAGCACGCATTTATTAAATGTGTTTATATAAATTTATATTAAAATTATTTTTATCATAATTCTGATAATCTAGAGCATCGATTAAGCCAATAAAATAATAAAATTTTAACAAAAAATTTGTTTGCACAAAATTACGGTCTCGTGGTATACAACGTAGTACAGTACGCCACCGAAAGAGCACGCATTTATTAAATGTGTTTATATAAATTTATATTAAAATTTATTTTTATCATAATTCTGATAATCTAGAGCATCGATTAAGCCAATAAAATAATAAAATTTTAACAAAAAATTTGTTTGCACAAAATTACGGTCTCGTAGTATACTACGTAGTACAGTACGCCACCGAAAGAGCACGCATTTATTAAATGTGTTTATATAAATTTATATTAAAATTATTTTTATCATAATTCTGATAATCTAGAGCATCGATTAAGCCAATAAAATAATAAAATTTTAACAAAAAAATTTTTGAACAAAATTACGATCTCGTAGTATACTACGTAGTACGGTACGCCACCGAAAGAGCACGCATTTATTAAATGTGTTTATATAAATTTATATTAAAATTATTTTTATCATAATTCTGATAATCTAGAGCATCGATTAAGCCAATAAAATAATAAAATTTTAACAAAAAATTTGTTTGCACAAAATTACGGTCTCGTAGTATACTACGTAGTACAGTACGCCACCGAAAGAGCACGCATTTATTAAATGTGTTTATATAAATTTATATTAAAATTATTTTTATCATAATTCTGATAATCTAGAGCATCGATTAAGCCAATAAAATAATAAAATTTTAACAAAAAATTTTTTGAACAAAATTACGATCTCGTAGTATACTACGTAGTACGGTACGCCACCGAAAGAGCACGCATTTATTAAATGTGTTTATATAAATTTATATTAAAATTATTTTTATCATAATTCTGATAATCTAGAGCATCGATTAAGCCAATAAAATAATAAAATTTTAACAAAAAATTTGTTTGCACAAAATTACGGTCTCGTAGTATACTACGTAGTACAGTACGCCACCGAAAGAGCACGCATTTATTAAATGTGTTTATATAAATTTATATTAAAATTATTTTTATCATAATTCTGATAATCTAGAGCATCGATTAAGCCAATAAAATAATAAAATTTTAACAAAAAATTTGTTTGCACAAAATTACGGTCTCGTAGTATACTACGTAGTACAGTACGCCACCGAAAGAGCACGCATTTATTAAATGTGTTTATATAAATTTATATTAAAATTATTTTTATCATAATTCTGATAATCTAGAGCATCGATTAAGCCAATAAAATAATAAAATTTTAACAAAAAATTTGTTTGCACAAAATTACGGTCTCGTGGTATACTACGTAGTACAGTACGCCACCGAAAGAGCACGCATTTATTAAATGTGTTTATATAAATTTATATTAAAATTATTTTTATCATAATTCTGATAATCTAGAGCATCGATTAAGCCAATAAAATAATAAAATTTTAACAAAAAATTTGTTTGCACAAAATTACGGTCTCGTAGTATACTACGTAGTACAGTACGCCACCGAAAGAGCACGCATTTATTAAATGTGTTTATATAAATTTATATTAAAATTATTTTTATCATAATTCTGATAATCTAGAGCATCGATTAAGCCAATAAAATAATAAAATTTTAACAAAAAATTTGTTTGCACAAAATTACGGTCTCGTGGTATACTACGTAGTACAGTACGCCACCGAAAGAGCACGCATTTATTAAATGTGTTTATATAAATTTATATTAAAATTATTTTTATCATAATTCTGATAATCTAGAGCATCGATTAAGCCAATAAAATAATAAAATTTTAACAAAAAATTTGTTTGCACAAAATTACGGTCTCGTAGTATACTACGTAGTACAGTACGCCACCGAAAGAGCACGCATTTATTAAATGTGTTTATATAAATTTATATTAAAATTATTTTTATCATAATTCTGATAATCTAGAGCATCGATTAAGCCAATAAAATAATAAAATTTTAACAAAAAATTTGTTTGCACAAAATTACGGTCTCGTAGTATACTACGTAGTAGAGTACGCCACCGAAAGAGCACGCATTTATTAAATGTGTTTATATAAATTTATATTAAAATTATTTTTATCATAATTCTGATAATCTAGAGCATCGATTAAGCCAATAAAATAATAAAATTTTAACAAAAAATTTGTTTGCACAAAATTACGGTCTCGTAGTATACTACGTAGTACAGTACGCCACCGAAAGAGCACGCATTTATTAAATGTGTTTATATAAATTTATAATAAAATTATTTTTATCATAATTCTGATAATCTAGAGCATCGATTAAGCCAATAAAATAATAAAATTTTAACAAAAAATTTGTTTGAACAAAATTACGATCTCGTAGTATACTACGTAGTACGGTACGCCACCGAAAGAGCACGCATTTATTAAATGTGTTGTAACAAAATCCCCCAAAAGGGATTTTGTTAACAGAACATAGCAATAGAGGTCTGGTTGCGGTATTGCGCTGGCTAAAGCTCGCCGCTAGGCGTGGGGGTTACCAGACATATTACTATGCTTGAAAACCGCATAGAGATAAAACGAAGGGGACAAGAAAATTATTCTATGGTGCCACGACCACAGTGGTAGAAAATCATAAAAACAAAATTTGCGTTCGACAAGGACGCCGGTGCCACTCCGGCGACCCTGCTCAAGGCCTAGGTCAGCATAAGGCCGCCCATCCTCACGCGATCACACTTAACTATTTATTCACTCATCACTAAAAAAAATTGAGGCAAGAAAATCATAGAAAAATCTGTAATTACGAATAAAAAACCAACAAAACGGTAAATGAAATGGAAAAAATGAAATGAACAAAATTGAACCAAAAACGTTATCAAAGAAAATAAAAAAAAACGTGGTGCAAATCGATTTGGGGTGTCGCATATGACGCCACCCGAACCTGTAAACCCGCAAAAATTAAAAAAAATGAAAAGATATTTAATAAAAAAAACAATATAATAATGAAACAACAAAACCAAACATTCAATTTGGATTACAAAGAAATTTTGAAATAATAAAACCACACGGTGTTCCAGGGTTCTTATTTATTTTTCCCCGAACACCTTACCTGAATAAATTGGTCTGTCCGACCACAACACTTCAGCGCCGTCGCAGGAACAGTCGCAGCTACCCCCTCAAACTCCGACCACACCCCGCTTGATTGGCAGGGTTGCTGCAGATCACCAGATATCAGCTACACCATACTTTCCCCTTTGATTGATAGGGTGAATTCGAATTTAACTGTTACTCAAGGATTAATCGAATTCTTTACCACGTACTGATGCGATTGAAGAGTAATCAACGGTACATACGCAGGTAGATTAACAATAACACGTGATGCGCTACCCAGAATCAAAAATTACGCGAAAACACTCCGATACGCCTACCAACAAAATCACCAGTTTATTTTTTTTGATCTGAACTTCACTGATTCAAAACTTTTCCCGTTCAGATTTTTTTTTTTTTTCACACTCGAATTTCACAAAAACATCCTCAACCCCTAGTTCATCAATGCATCACTAACAGCTCTACCAAAAAGTCTTCAATAACAATTTATCATCCCACAGAGAACTGTATCATCACAAATTCCAGTAAACGGGCAGGGCTTCATGCACACACAATGATATGACAAAATTGTTTATATAAAATTTTTTATTCATTTATTCAATTTTTTTATGTATTTGTTGTTTTTTTTTTTTTTTTTTATATGTATATATGTATGTAAAACTAATGATAGTTAACTTGTCTTTAATTATGAAAATAAATTACATTAATACAATAATGAAGAATTATTATTTTTTTTTTTCACAACTTGGCTCAAAACCACAAAAGTTGAACCCCCCCTTATAATTTTCTGTCTATCAATTTATCCAAAACTTTTAACTTTAGAAAAATGATCGGATGATCACATGATATTCCGCACCACCATTTTTCTCAACAAAAAAATCTACAAACTTCATTGTTTTTTTTATTTTATTGTTTTTTTTTTTTATAACAACCGTGAGACTTTAATCTTTTCAATCCCAAAACTAGCCTTATGTTTTCAACAATCAAAACTACACTTTACTTTATTAAATACAAAACTAAACTTTTCGTTATTAATTTAAAAAAACTTTATTTTTAATTTCTAAAACAAGACTTCTTCTTGTTAATTCCAAACGAGACTCTCTTTTTAAATTCAAAACTAGACTAACTAAAAAAAACGTACGACGCGTACCAAAAAAAAAATCATTTTTTTTTTCCCCCACCCAAAAGAAATTTTAATCATATATAAAAAAAAAAAACCGACCGATAAATTTCGGGTGACGTACACATACGACATCACCCAAAATCGACTCGCACACACCAATACTATTTAATTTAATCACTGGAACATTCCATTTACATGGAAAATCCACGCGCTAACCAAAACAAAACAGATGAAGCAAAACGACAACCACTACACGTCATTACATACCATCAAACAAAAAATGATAAAACGAATCGAGTAACCGACCAAAATAAGGAGAAGTATAAAATGCTAAATGGTACACTCTACAAAAAAAAAAAATATATTTTCTATTACAAATTAAGCCAAAGAAAGAATGACGTGTAGTGGAAGAGATTTTATGCAGCGCAGTGGATAAACATGCAACCTTGTTGGGATTTTCAACCGTAATTACAGATTTAAATTAAACAGATCATAACAACCACAAGCGGTTGTTACAGCGTGGGGACGACTCACACCCGAGAAAAGATCTCAAAGCCAGGCATGAAAGTAAGAGGGAAGGAGAAAAAAATTTCACTAATAATTTGTCACAATCGTATATCCTTGGCATGATAAACTCCCAAAGGTTTTCCATCAAGATTTCTGATATTATAAGAGACTGTTCCGATTTTATCAGTGATAAAAGCAGGAATAAACTTAGCAGCTAACTTTGCAGAAAATCTATCAGGAGCACTACTTTGTGCGAAGGATCGGACAAACACAGGTTGATTAGGCAGGAAATTCCTAGTTTTACTACGCAAATTATATCGAACAGCTGATTTCTCATGTGCAACTTTCAGGTAATGAGTTATTTGATCACGAATAAGATTTAATCTATTAGATTTGGACAACACATGTATTTCGTTATCATCCTGAGGAGATAAAAGTTTACGTAAAGCATAATCTGAACCGTTTAATGACATGTGTTGACCAAAGACCAAATAGTGAGGAGAAAAATTCGTGACGTCGTGTTTAACATTTCGCAATGCCGCAGTGATTTCAGAGAGATGGCAATCCCATTCATTATGTGCATGATCATCAAGATAAGAACGAATACTAGACAGTAACGTCCGATTAACTCTCTCAGAAGCGTTGCTTTGAGGAGAGTAAATAGGAGTACGTATATGATCAACATTATATTTTTTTAAGAGATCTTTAAATAAGTTAGATATGAATTGTTTGCCATTATCAGAAGTAATCACTGCAGGCACAGAGAAAAGTAAAAACACCTCATTTTCCAAAAAGCTACACAGAGAAGAGGCGGAAGCTTCACGCAATGGTTTGACTAGAACAAACTTTGAATAATGATCCAACACGATAGCGATACAGGTATTACCTCGTTTGGAGCGAGGATAAGGTCCAAGGAAATCAACGAACAATTTTTCAAAAGGTCTAGTAGACTCAGTTTGAGAACCCATCAAAGGTTGAGTGCTAAAATTTACAGGCTTATTCATCTTGCATTGTACACAATTAGAGATGAAAAGTTTGATTTGTTTAGTCATACCAAACCAGAAAAATTGCCGTTGAAGTCGTTCTACAGTTTTTTTAATACCCATATGAGCAGAAGTAGGAGAAGAATGAGCCAGTTCAATTAAGTTTGCAGTCAAGGACAACGGAACTACTAACTTCCATTCAGACAAATCAGTGGACGTATAACGAGAAGCGTAGGAAGGTAAGATCAAGAGTTTATTATCACGGATTTTGAAGTTGTGATCACAATCTTTTAATTGTTGTACTCGATTGATCTGTTGTACATATTCATCGTCCTGAAAAGCTGAAGAGTTAAGATCAATATGTAGAACCGAATTGTCACTTGAAGAATTTAAACTGGACACATTTTCTTGTATAACAGGAGACTTAGATAGTTCTGCGGAGTCCGGTAATTCACTCAACGCAGGTATTTGCAAAGTAATGCCGAATTTATTCCAAAAGTCAATCCCTAAATAGAGAGATTGCTTTAAAGAAGGTACTAAAAAGAAGCGCATGTAATGAGATTGAGAGTTAAAGCTAATCTGAACATTTATATAACCAATGACGTTCTGAGGTTGACCACTCGCAGTCTGAATAGAAGTAGGAAAATTATGAATATGAAGGTTGTTGTCCGCCAACAACTTTTCAGAACCACAACCCAACACACTTACATTCGCTCCACTATCTAATAGACCTCGGTATGGAACATCATTGACAAGAATATCGGCATAAGGCCGTTTATCGCTTGTCTCAGAACCGAGTACTGAAGAAACAACAAAGGATCGCAAAATCCGACGTTGCTCCCAGTATTTTTTTGAGCGAAGTAACTGAGCTGAGATGAGTTTCCCAAAAGTGTTGGGGAGAGACGGAACGGAATCAGAAAAATTAGAACTATTGTTAAATGAAGAAGTTGAAGGAATGGAGTGTTCCAATTTGGAAAAGGAATTTACTCGACATTCAGGTGGGGAAACAGGCAAGCAAGAGTCCGATACCATTAGGTCGGAACCAGCTGAACCAGATCCAGAAGAGATTGCGGAGTCAAAGGACTCAACGCGAACTTTCACTGGTTCGACTGATTCTTTCCATCTGGCATCAGTCTCTTCCGACACTCTGGGTCGGTATTGCTGACTGCATCTACTTTGGTAATTATGGTTGGGGTTGAGGTGGTCTGTGGTTCCTGGTTCCCCGATCTCCATGAACCACTGGTCTGGTTTCCCGCACAACGAACACAATTTGTTGAAATGGTGCCTTTGAGACCACAACGATAGCAAAAGGCACCCAAGTGAGGACGAGGACAGTCTTGAAAACCATGCCCTATATCAGAACAATTATAGCAAATGTAATTGCGGCCAGATCTAGAGGTAGTGGTTACATTAGGTGTAGTTGAAGTAGAAGGGGATTTAAAAGACTTAGAATTTGTAATAGTCGTTCCCATTGGAGCACGATAAGAATGGCTAGGGCTGATAGCAGAAATATGTTGCACAGATTCGGACGTCGGAACAAAAACCCCAGATGGAACGCGATATGCGGTTCCTGACGTATCTGCGGATGGAACTGATGGATTAGAAATTGGAACGACTGGTTCTGAATCATACATTCTCTCAACACCGAGTTCATTGATACTACGACGAGGGTGCATCGAGTAATCAGGTGGAGAACGAAAACGTTTTAGCGAATCTTCCCATGAAGTACAACTTTTGATGAGCTCATTGATATGTGAGAAGTGTCGATCAGTAAGTTGATACTGAAGGACAGGCTTCATATTGTTCATCAGTAGTTGTATGAATTCATCGTCGCTGTAAGGGGTGTGACACTGCAGGGCCAAATTCCACATGTGATGATAAAACTCCAAGAATGATTCGTTAGGTAACTGTTTGCGAGACTCAACCATACGACGAATTTCGTAGGGAGTACGCCTATCTTTAAATCTTTCTTGGAAGGCTAATCGGAGGCTATCCCAAGGTGCTGAAGGATTATACCTGCGGTAGGTCCAGTACCACTGCAGTGCCACATCTTTCAGGACAAGATGCAGATCCAGAAGTACAGAGGAAGGTGATAGATTGTTGGATTTCACTACAGAGTCCAGCTGAAAAAGGAACATGTCCACAGTGATACCAGAAGGTGAACCTGTGTAGGAAATCCCACATCGAGATAAAGAACGTCTATTGAAATCAGGATTATATTGAGTAGATGGATTATGAATTGCTGAAGGCACGGGATTCAAAGTACTATTATGAAGATCTCTAACATCTGGTGCTGACTGAAAATTGGAACGTTGGGTGGCCTGCTCCGGAGATGAACGCTCTTTAGAGACAGGTTCCAAATGCGAAGACGTTAAACCAAGGAAATCATTTAACTGTTCGAGTCCTCCCTGAGAGGTATGTGCTGGTGGAAAATGAACTTGGGCTGATTTTTGAATATTTTGATTCGCCGCTACGACAGCCGGGTCCATTGGCAAAGAACGACCGCCAGGATATTCGTCAGCAGAACTTTTAACCCCGGATACTACAGGAATGCTATCCCCCGAAGGAATTGGAGCAGTCTGTCTTACTAAAAGCTGATTGGTGAGAAATTGCACTTGTTGCATTAATGATTTTAAAAGTTCTGCTTGGTCACTAGATTTAACTGCCTTATCCGCCGTGGTAATGGTGTTAGAGGTTAAAGGATGCAGTACCGAATTGCTAATCTTACCCGCAGGACTAGGTTGGGATTTACTCACTACTTCTGGGATGGTCAGTTTTGATTCTACCGGATATACCTCCTGAAATACCAACGCTTGACCTCCATCAATACCTTTAGCGGACTCAACAGATTGATCCAGTAAAGTAGGGTCAGTTAAATACTGATCTAACGCCGTGTGCAATTTAATACAAATATCTAAAATAATTTGAGCCTGCTGTCCATATGTAGGAGACTGAGTAGCTCTTTCCAAACGATCATGTACATGAAGTAACCGCGACCGCAGACGCTGAGCTGTTCGAACCTGATCTTCTACGTCTAGATTTTCAATACCAATAAAGGTTTGTTGGAGACTCTGCACCTTGCTTTGACAAGTGAGAATTTCTTCATTGGGTTTCTTTTTAGCTCGATTGTGCATCTCGATCGGTTTGTCCTGAGTACCATCCCGCTCTGCGGCCAACGCCTTCCTTAATTCATTCACCGCTTCCTCAGTATTGGGTTGGATAGATCGAAGCAAAAATTCTACTTCAATCTCATCAGCCTTAAGATGTGAAATATCCATTTTAACACGCAACAACGAATTTAACGAGAAAGAAAAAGGACTTAATCAAAAATGGAATTTAAACGTGATTTTAAAAGTAATGAGAATTAATTTTTAATAAATGTAAACTAACAATATTTAAATAATAAAAAAAATTCCAACTTATATTTACTGAATAGATTATAGTTATAATTAAAATTACCTAAACCAAAAGTTATTAAAATTTAACGTAAATAGTAAATGAAAACCAGCGATACTGGCACTTTCAACCACAAAAAAATCAAATTATTTAATTGAAGAGATTACAAAAAAAATTTTTACCCACCAAAAAATTAAATATAAAAATATTTGAATATATATATATATATATATATGAAAAAAAAACAAGATAGAATTACTTAATTTAAAGCAGAAAAAAAAAATTTTAAATTATTAATTAATTATTTAAAGAAATTTATTGAAAACATATATTGAAGCACCAATCTCAAATTAGACTCACTATGACCAAGTAGATATCCACAAGCCGGGCTGTTTGAGGAGCTGCGAGCACAAATTACTATCCACTGGACCACTCGCGTCAATACTGAACTAGCGCTCAACTCAAAACCTTTTTCTCATCCGTACTCGCCAGTCTATCCCAAGGTAATGTGTTGGAATCTAAAGTGTTGCTTAATACCTCAATATAATTTAAAGGACAAAAAGAATTTATGTTTACGGAGTTTACTATTGAACTGAATGTGAGAGACAAAAAAAAATAAAATAAAGAAAATGAATTATATTTATATATATATATATATGTATATACACAAAAAAATTACCGAAAGAAAAAAATTAATTTAACTATCAATATCCCAAAACCGAAAAAAAAAAATTAATGAAAATAATTTGACAAAATAATGAAAATTAGAATGAACTTTTTAAATTATAACTATAATAATCACGTAGATATCAACAAGTCGGAAGGATTGAGGAGCTGGAAAATTTCTATGGTTATCCCAAGGACTTATCCGCGGTAAAGCACTACTTTCACTCGACTCAAACACTGTATGAACAACCGCACTTGCCGGTCTATCCCACGGTAGATTATTATTGCCGGAATTCATTCGCAAGCAAATATAAACCCAAAACAAAAACAAAAAAAAAAATCAAAATACCGAAATAGAATTACTACAATATAAAAAATGAACTAACCAAAATTATTAACAGTATTTTAGCTGCTCCATTAACCAACTGAAAAACAACCAATAATAAAAAAACAAAATTTCACAAAAATGAAAAAGCAAAAGGAAAAATAAGTAAAATGTATTACTTGTATCAAAAAAATAACAAAAAATGTAATCACGTGAGAAGTGAGCACGGCCCCATGCTGAGCTAGGCGTGAACGCTATAATAATAAAAAATAAAAATTACCACTGTGGTCCCAGTAGTTTAATTAGAATTGAACAAAAAAATTTGAAAAATAAAATTTTACCTGAAAGTAGAAATTGACTAAAGATGTGCCAATGAGTACCGCGATCACGAACTGTCCAATCAACACCACATTGGTGGAAACAACAAGTTCGCGATCCCAACACCCATGACACATGGAACCAACATGACGAGCGATCCAGCCAGATCAAATAACCAAAGGTTAGAACATGCTGTGATCCCTCCCCATGTAGGTAGTCGGACTGAAATAGAAAAAATTAATTTAATTATAGGGTACGAAGACTTTAAAAATTTAAAAAGACTAAACTCAGAACGAAAGAAGAATGAGCTTAACCACAATCAATGCCACATGGCAGAAATGGTAAGCCCATTCATCAGACGAGCTGAGAATAGGGATCAACATTCTCATCTGCATGCAATCAAACAGCTTACGCTGGTTGCAATGCAGATTTGAATGTTGATCGGGCAGAAAACGTTGATGTGAGCACCCGTGCAAGCTCAAACAACGCAAGCGTTGGACTTTGCACGTGGTACTCACAACAAGTAAGCTGAAAAAAATTGTGAAATCTGAAAAGACGAAAAATGAAAAAAAATTAGCCGAGTTGTTTGGGCGCCACTGTAACAAAATCCCCCAAAAGGGATTTTGTTAACAGAACATAGCAATAGAGGTCTGGTTGCGGTATTGCGCTGGCTAAAGCTCGCCGCTAGGCGTGGGGGTTACCAGACATATTACTATGCTTGAAAACCGCATAGAGATAAAACGAAGGGGACAAGAAAATTATTCTATGGTGCCACGACCACAGTGGTAGAAAATCATAAAAACAAAATTTGCGTTCGACAAGGACGCCGGTGCCACTCCGGCGACCCTGCTCAAGGCCTAGGTCAGCATAAGGCCGCCCATCCTCACGCGATCACACTTAACTATTTATTCACTCATCACTAAAAAAAATTGAGGCAAGAAAATCATAGAAAAATCTGTAATTACGAATAAAAAACCAACAAAACGGTAAATGAAATGGAAAAAATGAAATGAACAAAATTGAACCAAAAACGTTATCAAAGAAAATAAAAAAAAACGTGGTGCAAATCGATTTGGGGTGTCGCATATGACGCCACCCGAACCTGTAAACCCGCAAAAATTAAAAAAAATGAAAAGATATTTAATAAAAAAAACAATATAATAATGAAACAACAAAACCAAACATTCAATTTGGATTACAAAGAAATTTTGAAATAATAAAACCACACGGTGTTCCAGGGTTCTTATTTATTTTTCCCCGAACACCTTACCTGAATAAATTGGTCTGTCCGACCACAACACTTCAGCGCCGTCGCAGGAACAGTCGCAGCTACCCCCTCAAACTCCGACCACACCCCGCTTGATTGGCAGGGTTGCTGCAGATCACCAGATATCAGCTACACCATACTTTCCCCTTTGATTGATAGGGTGAATTCGAATTTAACTGTTACTCAAGGATTAATCGAATTCTTTACCACGTACTGATGCGATTGAAGAGTAATCAACGGTACATACGCAGGTAGATTAACAATAACACGTGATGCGCTACCCAGAATCAAAAATTACGCGAAAACACTCCGATACGCCTACCAACAAAATCACCAGTTTATTTTTTTTGATCTGAACTTCACTGATTCAAAACTTTTCCCGTTCAGATTTTTTTTTTTTTTCACACTCGAATTTCACAAAAACATCCTCAACCCCTAGTTCATCAATGCATCACTAACAGCTCTACCAAAAAGTCTTCAATAACAATTTATCATCCCACAGAGAACTGTATCATCACAAATTCCAGTAAACGGGCAGGGCTTCATGCACACACAATGATATGACAAAATTGTTTATATAAAATTTTTTATTCATTTATTCAATTTTTTTATGTATTTGTTGTTTTTTTTTTTTTTTTTTATATGTATATATGTATGTAAAACTAATGATAGTTAACTTGTCTTTAATTATGAAAATAAATTACATTAATACAATAATGAAGAATTATTATTTTTTTTTTTCACAACTTGGCTCAAAACCACAAAAGTTGAACCCCCCCTTATAATTTTCTGTCTATCAATTTATCCAAAACTTTTAACTTTAGAAAAATGATCGGATGATCACATGATATTCCGCACCACCATTTTTCTCAACAAAAAAATCTACAAACTTCATTGTTTTTTTTATTTTATTGTTTTTTTTTTTTATAACAACCGTGAGACTTTAATCTTTTCAATCCCAAAACTAGCCTTATGTTTTCAACAATCAAAACTACACTTTACTTTATTAAATACAAAACTAAACTTTTCGTTATTAATTTAAAAAAACTTTATTTTTAATTTCTAAAACAAGACTTCTTCTTGTTAATTCCAAACGAGACTCTCTTTTTAAATTCAAAACTAGACTAACTAAAAAAAACGTACGACGCGTACCAAAAAAAAAATCATTTTTTTTTTCCCCCACCCAAAAGAAATTTTAATCATATATAAAAAAAAAAAACCGACCGATAAATTTCGGGTGACGTACACATACGACATCACCCAAAATCGACTCGCACACACCAATACTATTTAATTTAATCACTGGAACATTCCATTTACATGGAAAATCCACGCGCTAACCAAAACAAAACAGATGAAGCAAAACGACAACCACTACACGTCATTACATACCATCAAACAAAAAATGATAAAACGAATCGAGTAACCGACCAAAATAAGGAGAAGTATAAAATGCTAAATGGTACACTCTACAAAAAAAAAAAATATATTTTCTATTACAAATTAAGCCAAAGAAAGAATGACGTGTAGTGGAAGAGATTTTATGCAGCGCAGTGGATAAACATGCAACCTTGTTGGGATTTTCAACCGTAATTACAGATTTAAATTAAACAGATCATAACAACCACAAGCGGTTGTTACAGTGTTTATATAAATTTATATTAAAATTATTTTTATCATAATTCTGATAATCTAGAGCATCGATTAAGCCAATAAAATAATAAAATTTTAACAAAAAATTTGTTTGCACAAAATTACGGTCTCGTAGTATACTACGTAGTACAGTACGCCACCGAAAGAGCACGCATTTATTAAATGTGTTTATATAAATTTATATTAAAATTATTTTTATCATAATTCTGATAATCTAGAGCATCGATTAAGCCAATAAAATAATAAAATTTTAACAAAAAATTTGTTTGCACAAAATTACGGTCTCGTAGTATACTACGTAGTACAGTACGCCACCGAAAGAGCACGCATTTATTAAATGTGTTTATATAAATTTATATTAAAATTATTTTTATCATAATTCTGATAATCTAGAGCATCGATTAAGCCAATAAAATATTAAAATTTTAACAAAAAATTTGTTTGCACAAAATTATGGTCTCGTAGTATACTACGTAGTACAGTACGCCACCGAAAGAGCACGCATTTATTAAATGTGTTTATATAAATTTATATTAAAATTATTTTTATCATAATTCTGATAATCTAGAGCATCGATTAAGCCAATAAAATAATAAAATTTTAACAAAAAATTTGTTTGCACAAAATTACGGTCTCGTAGTATACTACGTAGTACAGTACGCCACCGAAAGAGCACGCATTTATTAAATGTGTTTATATAAATTTATATTAAAATTATTTTTATCATAATTCTGATAATCTAGAGCATCGATTAAGCCAATAAAATAATAAAATTTTAACAAAAAATTTGTTTGCACAAAATTACGGTCTCGTAGTATACTACGTAGTACAGTACGCCACCGAAAGAGCACGCATTTATTAAATGTGTTTATATAAATTTATATTAAAATTATTTTTATCATAATTCTGATAATCTAGAGCATCGATTAAGCCAATAAAATAATAAAATTTTAACAAAAAATTTGTTTGCACAAAATTACGGTCTCGTAGTATACTACGTAGTAGAGTACGCCACCGAAAGAGCACGCATTTATTAAATGTGTTTATATAAATTTATATTAAAATTATTTTTATCATAATTCTGATAATCTAGAGCATCGATTAAGCCAATAAAATAATAAAATTTTAACAAAAAATTTGTTTGCACAAAATTACGGTCTCGTAATATACTACGTAGTACAGTACGCCACCGAAAGAGCACGCATTTATTAAATGTGTTTATATAAATTTATAATAAAATTATTTTTATCATAATTCTGATAATCTAGAGCATCGATTAAGCCAATAGAATAATAAAATTTTAACAAAAAATTTGTTTGAACAAAATTACGATCTCGTAGTATACTACGTAGTACGGTACGCCACCGAAAGAGCACGCATTTATTAAATGTGTTTATATAAATTTATATTAAAATTATTTTTATCATAATTCTGATAATCTAGAGCATCGATTAAGCCAATAAAATAATAAAATTTTAACAAAAAATTTGTTTGCACAAAATTACGGTCTCGTGGTATACTACGTAGTACAGTACGCCACCGAAAGAGCACGCATTTATTAAATGTGTTTATATAAATTTATATTAAAATTATTTTTATCATAATTCTGATAATCTAGAGCATCGATTAAGCCAATAAAATAATAAAATTTTAACAAAAAATTTGTTTGCACAAAATTACGGTCTCGTAGTATACTACGTAGTACAGTACGCCACCGAAAGAGCACGCATTTATTAAATGTGTTTATATAAATTTATATTAAAATTATTTTTATCATAATTCTGATAATCTAGAGCATCGATTAAGCCAATAAAATATTAAAATTTTAACAAAAAATTTGTTTGCACAAAATTACGGTCTCGTAGTATACTACGTAGTACAGTACGCCACCGAAAGAGCACGCATTTATTAAATATGTTTATATAAATTTATATTAAAATTATTTTTATCATAATTCTGATAATCTAGAGCATCGATTAAGCCAATAAAATAATAAAATTTTAACAAAAAATTTGTTTGCACAAAATTACGGTCTCGTAGTATACTACGTAGTACAGTACGCCACCGAAAGAGCACGCATTTATTAAATGTGTTTATATAAATTTATATTAAAATTATTTTTATCATAATTCTGATAATCTAGAGCATCGATTAAGCCAATAAAATATTAAAATTTTAACAAAAAATTTGTTTGCACAAAATTATGGTCTCGTAGTATACTACGTAGTACAGTACGCCACCGAAAGAGCACGCATTTATTAAATGTGTTTATATAAATTTATATTAAAATTATTTTTATCATAATTCTGATAATCTAGAGCATCGATTAAGCCAATAAAATAATAAAATTTTAACAAAAAATTTGTTTGCACAAAATTACGGTCTCGTAGTATACTACGTAGTACAGTACGCCACCGAAAGAACACGCATTTATTAAATGTGTTTATATAAATTTATATTAAAATTATTTTTATCATAATTCTGATAATCTAGAGCATCGATTAAGCCAATAAAATATTAAAATTTTAACAAAAAATTTGTTTGCACAAAATTATGGTCTCGTAGTATACTACGTAGTACAGTACGCCACCGAAAGAGCACGCATTTATTAAATGTGTTTATATAAATTTATATTAAAATTATTTTTATCATAATTCTGATAATCTAGAGCATCGATTAAGCCAATAAAATAATAAAATTTTAACAAAAAATTTGTTTGCACAAAATTACGGTCTCGTAGTATACTACGTAGTACAGTACGCCACCGAAAGAGCACGCATTTATTAAATGTGTTTATATAAATTTATATTAAAATTATTTTTATC
>CAUVYM010000864.1:0-56490 GCA_963556165.1 Tipula helvola | reverse complement strand
GTTAAAATAGGAGGGCCTGGAATCGAAATACAATTAGACGAATGCAAATTCGGTAAGAGGAAGTATCATCGGGGACACAGAGTAGAAGGTGTCTGGGTATTTGGAGGAGTGGAAGTAACCGAAGAAAGGAAATTGTTTGCCGTTATTGTAGAACGTAGAGATAGTGAGACTCTAAACAATATGATTTTAAAATATGTTCTTCCTGGTTCGATAGTAATAACAGATGGATGGCGAGGATATAATGAATTCAAAAAAAACCCGAACTTCGTTCATCATTGGGTAAATCATACAATATCATTTAAAAATTCGGACGGTTTCCATACTAATAACATTGAAGGGACGTGGAATGGAATGAAAAGTAAAATAAAACCACAGTCGCGCATAAAAAGAAGGATGCAGGCGTATTTATTTGAATTTATTTGGAGAAGAAGACATGGTGCAAATCTTTGGAAGTCATTTATAAATGTATTACATTATTAAATATTTATGCTTTTTTTATATATTTTTTGTAGTTTTATAAAAAAACTGTCTCAACGAGGTTCGAACCCGGGGGCCCATATTGTAAATTTGATCCGTTTTTTTATTATGTTGAGTTTTGTTTAAGAAGAAAATTTGGAGAGGATTTATTTAAAAAAATAATGATTATGTCAAAACACTTTGAAGATCTTGTTTTATTAAATTAATAAATTTTATTTATTTAATATTCTTGTTAAAAAAAAACATCCGGGGGATTCGAATCCGGTGACTTATACAGGGAATCTACCAAAACTTCGATCTATGGATAACATTTTTTTCAACATGGAAAAACTTCTCTCTACAGATATAGCTGAGGGGGGAGCAATTTTTTAACATCATATAATTAGAAGAAGAAATGTTTTCATTAGTGCATGATTCGATAATTGTTATTTCGTTTTGACTAAGACGAGTACTAATATATGGTTTTATATTAGCCGAATCAACTTTAAAAACCAGCCCAGCGAAAACATTAAATCCTATTTCTATGGTGTAAAAAGAAGTTTCAAATCCATCTAATATGCTAATAAACTGACCGTATGATGCTTTAATCTCACATAGACCCATAAAAATCTTATTATTTGCTAATGCCTCTTTTATTAAGATTTCACCATCCGGTATATTAAAAATAATTTCCTTAATTACAGATAAATTGTCAGAATAATAAAAACTGCTCTAAGCCAAGAATACCATCTAGTAACAACTACTAATGGGGGTATTCCTATATCTTTAAAAAAACAGCGTTTGTTTTTAACTGTTATCTGTTTAATGGAAGAAATCAAAAAATTCACCTCTTTATACTATGCTTTAATCCTGAGCGCGCAATTATGGACGAAGTGTGCTAAACATTGTATATGCAAAATACCGGAGCTCTGTTCTTTCAAGATTCAATTACCATATAATGAGCGGCATCTGAAATTATTAAGAGTATATTTTTAGTTTGTCTATTCAATTTCTCCATCGTTTCTAAAACAATTAAATTGACCATACTGAAGTTTAAATTGGATTCTACACATACACAATCCAAAAATACTATTTTATGCGGATTCGAATGTTAGCAGCTAATATATTAAAATACTTATTCTTTTTTATTTCTGACTCGTCTATAACAATAAATATGGATTGATTGACAAAGTATTTCATAATTGATATTAATTGTTCCTCATAAACTTTAAATAGCTGTATTCGTGAATTCGCTACCGAAATTGGGGAGTACCAAGTATTTTAACATTTCCTTGATTTCAGGATTTTCTAATTTTTTCAGGGGTATGTCTGCAGAAGAAAAGGCACATTTGAATTATTGTATTAGATGAATATTCAAAAAAAGATTGTCTTGTTATATTTATTCCGACCGAGAAATTTTTTTGATGTATTTTTGATTTTCTATGGGAATCAACATTCCATTTCTTCGCGCAATCAACATATGTCTTGCAAATATCGCAGTATAATGAATTGTTCGCACCAGTTGTAAACTCAACAGAGAATTTTTTACATTATTTCAAAGCAAGTCCAAGTTTAGTTTTTTTATTCTTTCGACATTTTATGGGTAAAAAATATTTCAAAAAAGAATAAAAATAGCATTTATAGCAAAAAATAGCATTTAATCGCCCTAGTCATTATGTAAAATCATTATTAGTTTCCCAAATATTCTTGAAACACGTTTTGAAATATCATATCTGATAGCTAAGAGAAGAGAATCACATATTATAGGTCGAAACCTTCTTATATACGGCAAATTCTCTTTATTTTAGAGGTTTTATGGTATTGATACATCTGGTGTGTAGAATTTGCAAGAAAAAATTGTCTCGCCTCGGCAACTCATATCTAGATGAACGACGTTTTTGCGTTGTCAATGATTTTCTACCCAAAAATATATAACGATTGTTAATAACAGAATGGGGTAACTTTGATGCAAACCTTGAAATCTAAAGTCCAACAACAAAAGATTATCTGAGAAATATTAAGAACAATGTTTTTTTTTAAAAAAATAGCCTTTTTATGGTTTTTTGGAATATTCATTTAAAAATGATGACCTGTACCTAAAAAGGTTACTGAGTGATTATAAACAATTAAAGAAGAAATCCAAACTTAATATTTAAATAAAGGCTTTATTACAACATTTATTATTATTCACTAATTGTTTATAATCACTCAGTAACCTTTTATTATTATTCATTAATTACTGTCCAACTCCTTAATTAAATCCTTAAAATTAAAAATACACGTAGATAGTGAATACCTTTCAAGGACCCCATTCTTCCTTCCACAAGTAAATTATCTTCATCATAAAGTTTGATCAAGTCACCCCAAAATTTATTCTTCTTTAAAGTTAGAGGATTTCCAACAATTATCATAGAATATCTTGCACGCGTTATTGCAACATTCACTCTTTTAATATCATTAAGGAATCCAATGCCCTGAAAATTATTTGATCTAACAAGAGATAAAATGATGAAATCTTTCTCTCTTCCCTGAAAACCGTCAACATTTGTTATTTCAATATCGGTAATTAAATCCTTTAACAAACATCTCTGACCCTCATAAAACGTGATCACGGCTATCTGTGAAGTTCTTACTCCGTTATTAAGTAAATATTTTATCATATCTTTTATAATTATTGCCTCTCCTCTATTTAAATAGAAGTACCACTAGAAGATATTTCTTCATTCTTAAAAGAACAGTAAAAATAAGATGGCTTAATAAAACAACTTCTAGAAGCGAGAGTTATTCCTGAAGTAAGTAGATTGTCATAAAACTTCTTGTTAGGAAACTTAATAAGATATGGATGCATTCTATATTGGACCGTTAACAAACATGGTGTCATTCCGGTTAAAACTAACCTTTGAAATAAACTTTGATCTAATTTTCCATACCTTGCGGCTTCATTAAGAACCAATGGGCCTAATTGTTTATGATCTCCTACTAAGATTAACTTCTTACATCCGTAAATTAAAGGAATAATTGACAGAGGCTCGGTTGCTTGAACAGCTTCGTCGATTAAAACAGCCGTAAATTTACTTTTACTAAAAATCTTACTCCCTGCGGTAACACAAGTACATGCAATTACATCTGCAGAATCCACAATCGTCTTACCTACACTAAAATAAATATCATCCGTTATATTTTCTTCGTCTATTTCTTTATTTTCCGCTTTAAGTTTCTTTTTAATTTTATAGTGTAAACAGATTTTCTCTGTAATACATTCAGTTCCTTCTCTACTTCTACTCAATACTCTTATTACTTTCACATTCAATTTAGAAATCTTGCTTGCTAATTGATCTACTGCAGTATTTGTTGGTGCAACTACTATTACCTTATATCCTTTTTTAACTAATTCTTTTACAATATGTGCACTTGTAATAGTTTTTCCTGTACCAGGAGGTCCTTGAATTAAAGTAATATTCCTTGTTAAAGCAGCTTTTATTGCAAATTTCTGGCTTTCATTTAATTCATTTTCAATTTGGAAATTTTTATGAATTTCTTTATATCCCCCGATCATTAAATTCTCAAATAATTCTTTTTTACATTTTTTACGTAAATTTTCTATCGCAGACAACATCCTTGAATATCCAACTTCTTTCCAAACGAATTTCAATGTCATACCAATTAATTTTCTGTCTCCTTGTTTATTCCTCTTTTTTCTATGATCTGTGAATAAATAAATCCTTTTTGATTCTTTTTAATTATAGCTCTTATAAAAATGTCATTCTTTTCTAAACTTATTTGATCTCCTTTTATTATTTTGATTTCTGATTCATCTTTTTCCAAAAATTTTATAAATTGTCCTTCAATAAAACATTCTAAATTGTTTACCTTTATAGATTCTTTTAAAAGTTTCTCTTCTTGTTCTTCTAATTTTATTAATTTGGTTAATATTCTTTTATAATCTTTTTCGTTAAAGATTATTGGTATTTGTTCAATTTCTAAAAAGTTTTTGGTGTTCACTTTCAATTTTTTACTTTCGATTGATCGGAAGATGAAATTTTATCAATAAAACATTTCTCTTCAATTAAACAATTCAAATCCTTTTTACATTTAAAACAATAAATGTTGTTTGTCTGTTCATCCGTCTGAATTTCGTCTATCTGATTTTCGTCCATCTGAATTCCTAATCTGAATACATTTGTATCTTTACAGTTTTTACATCGAATTATTTCATTTATAAATACTTGTTTGTGTTTATTTCTAATCAAATGATATATTAATATGTGATGCATTTCCACTTCTATCATTACAATATGTTTCGTTACAATTTAAACAAGTTACTAGGTTTGTTGTGACGCTACAAATCAGACAAAATTGAATATCTTGTATCATGGCTTAAAAAATATATTTATTTTTAAATAAATAATAAAAATATCACGAAACGCTTAAAAAAATAAATAGAAATTAATTGATTATCAAAAGATTTAATCATTTAATTTCCATTTAATCATTTAATTTCCATTTAAACATTTAATTTCTATCTAATCATTTAATTTCCATTTAAACATTTAATTTCTATTTAATCATTTAATTTCTAGTTAATCATTTAATTTCTATTTAATCATTTAATTTCTAGTTAATCATTTAATTTCTATTTAAACATTTAATTTCTATTTAAACATTTAATTTCTATTTAACATTTAATTTCTATTTAAAACATTTAATTTCTATTTAATAATTAAATATAAATTAAATGATTGATGTCGTTTTAAATAAATTAAATGATTGATGTCGTTTTAAAACTTCTTTTGATTATTAATAAAGAATATTTAAATTAATATAGAATATTTGATGAAAGTAAAATAAAATTTCCTATGTAAAGGATCAACCTTCAATGAATAAAGATCATAACATGGTGTCAACTGCAAAAAGTTGAGAAACAAGTGGATATTGTAACCAAGTGATTATGAAGCTTCTGAAAGAGGCAAAAATGATTGATTATAAGAAAAAAGACCCAGATAGAGAGAAAGTAGAGGGAGACGATATAAAATAAAGGTTTAGGAAGAGGCGAGTGACGAACTTAGAGAATATATTATGGAGCAGGATCTAGGATTAATCCCATGACATGAGATAATTGGGATCTTGGATGAAGAGATAAAGAGATATGAACTGGAGGAATACAAGAAAGAAAAAGAGCAAGAAAAGGTAGAGAGGGTAATATGGCAATTTGCTGATAGAAAAGCAGAATAAACAAGGATGAGAGAGAAGAATCAAGCTGATTGGATGACAAAAATGAAAAAAGAATTGATGATAAAAATGGAAGAGGAAAGAAAGGTTGATGAATTAAAAATTAGAGACAAGGGTTGCTATACCGAATTTACGACTATAAGTATTATTTTACGGAAATTTATATTTGTACAATTTTTTTCTATGGAAAAAATAGGTATTTATCTAATTGCTATATGGGAAAAAATTGGTTGAGATCGATATTGCGAGCGACTTCGAACATCCTTTTTTAAATAAAATGGTTACGGATATCAATTTATATAGTAAAGTTAGGTTAGGTTCGAACTTCTTAATATACCGGTGATTTACAAAAAAATCTTATAAATAAAATTTAATTTAAAATCTCATGCTCATCCATGAAATTTCAATTATAACCGCTAGCGAAGAAAGTGCAATCGAGTTTTTAATATTAAATGGAGTAATCGAACCAGAAAGAAATTGCTGGTCTTGTAAACGTAAGATGGTAATAAACATTCGTTTAAAATTATATAGGTGTACCAAGAGAAATTGTAAAAAGCAATGTAGCATATGGACACATATGTTCTTTAAAAAAAGTAGACTGAGCGTTAAATATGTGATAATGATAGCATACCTTTACTTGCATAAAACACCTGTTTTGTCTATATTATGCATGACGGGAATATTTTAAGAGCTGTATGTCAATGGACACTTAGCATCCGACAGATGCTTGGTGATATGGTCGAAACAGCAAGGTTTGTTATTGGAGGACCAGCCATAATTGTCGAAATTGACGAAAAAAAACTCGGAAAAAAAATATAATCGGGGCATAGAGTTAAAGGACAGTGGGTTATTGCTGGCATTGAGAGAACGTCGGAAAAGAAGGTCGATGTTGAGACAAGGGATACAACCACAATCAAAAGAATATTAGAGACTTATGCCGTCCCTGGTTCGATAATTTATACAGATTGTTGGAAACCGTATGTCAAGGCATGCGCATATTTAAATGTTGAATATTTAACGGTAAATCACTCGTTACATTATAAGGATCCAATTACAGGAATGCATACTAATACCATTGAAGGTTTAAATAATGGATTAAAAACTTTATTATGTGTAAGGAATAAGAATGATATCAATGATTTGATATGGTATTTTATATGGAGAAACCAATAAAGAAATATTTGTGGTGGTTTTATAAAGGCTCTAAAGGAAATAATTTATTAAATATTTTTATTTAAATGATGTATAATATTTTATTTATACCTATAACACATGTTAAAAAATAAACGAAAAAATATACTGAAAAATTGGCAAATATATATTCCAGTCTACTAATATCTAATTCCAAAGACATCGCACTTTTAGGTTTTTACCATTTATTGTCTTAAATACTACTTAGGCGTTGTTACTATACCGAAATAGATCCGAGACAAAATATAATCAGAGCTAAAAGAGGAAAGTGATACCGAAAAGGCTCGAAAAGAAAGGCTAGAAAGATGGTAGAACAAGTAATGGAAGGAAAGGAGCGTATGAAAACACCAGTGAAAAGAAGATGGAACAGTTAAGGCTTTAGTGGTGTCACGTGTTACGTTTGAGGAGGCAGAGGACATATTGCTAGATTTTGTGTCAAGAGAAGGATGATTTAAATAAAAATGGTTCATCTTCTTACGTGCATAATAATAGAAATTTAAACTTATCAAGTAGTAATGGAAATAATAACAACAACGATGGTGATACTGATAGTTGTAATTCACAAAAGAACAAAAGAGTAAAGACTACTACTACCATGAGCGAGATAGAAAAGGAATATGCGGAAGTTTTAGGAAATACAGATAGGGAAATTGAATATTATGTTGGAGAGAAATGCATGATTAAGACAAAAAGAGGGGAGAAAGTCACGAAAAGGGCAGGTGATAGCTCATAGTCTAAAGGAGAGAACGCAGACATATATTTCCGAGTTGGAAAGAAGAAAAATAATCAGGAGATCGTCGTTTGACTGGAGAAACCCGATTAGGGCAATAGAAAAACCGAATAAAGAGTTAATATTAGTCAGTAATTTGATGGCATTGAATGATCTAGTGGAGAAAGATCCATATGAATTGCCAAACATCAGAGACGTGGTAAGAGCAACAACTGGATCAGGGTGGTTTACTATGGTAGATTTAAAAGAAGGGTTTTATCATATAGAGATAGAAGAAAAAGACAAACACAAAACTGCGTTTTAATTTGATGGGAGAGTATATGAGTGGAACGGTATGGTAATAGGATTCTAAAATTATCCACAGATCCTACAGAGAGTTATGAACAGAATTTAAAGGGTTTAAGAGGAAGAGGTGTAGAGGTTTATATGGATGATATAGTGATACATGCAAAAGACGTGAAAGAACATGATGTGTTATTAAAGCAGGTATTGGAAAGATTCAGGAAGAATAAGATGAGAATAAATGTAAAGAAGATGCAATATAGGGCAAGAGAAGTAAAATTATTAGGTGTTACGATAGGAGAAAGCCAAAAGTCTTTAGAAATAAAAAGAAATGAAACATCAGAACATTTGAGACCAAAATACGTGAAGGACGTAGGAAGATTTTTGGGTCTGACATGATGTTTTCGGGATTTTATTAAAGAGTATTCAAGATTAACGGAAAATTTAACAGAGTGTCTTAAGAAAGATAAGAAATGGGAATTGACCGAAGAAATGGAACAAGATTTTACTGAGGTGAAAGAGGCATTGAAAAATGCAAAAGAATTGAAGCTACTGGAGTATAGTAAAATGTTTATATTAAGAACAGATGCGAGTAATGCAGGAATATCGGCGGTTTTATTGCAAGAAAATGGCAAAAGAAGATGAGTACCAATACAATGGACATCTAAGAAATTAAAACTGACAGAGAGAGGATATGGGATATCAGAAAAGAAAATGTTTGCGGTATTCTGGGGAGTGAAAAGGGTTGAATATGAATTGTGTGGAATAAAATTTCATTTAATGACAGACAACAAAGAATTGGAGGAGATTAGAAAAAAGCCATTTTTAATAACAACAGGTTAAAGAAATGGATTGAGAAAATACAAGAATTTGATTTTACTGTGGAGTATGTGAAGGGAGAACTAATGTAAGATGTAGATGCATTGAGTAGACAATACGAGGACAAGCCAACAGAAATAGAAAAGACTAGAGAAGAGAAATTAAAGGAAGAAAAAGGAAATAGAATAAAAAAAATCGAAATTGGCAAAACATCTCGAGAAAAGTGAGAACGGAGGGGAATAATGGAAATTCAAGACCGGAATGAAAGTAGAAATACCTATGATAGAGGAAAGGAAGGAACTAGTAATAAGGAAACACGAAGAGTTGGAACATAGAGGACGCGAGGCAGTATATTACGGAATGAAGGAGAAATGGTATGGGCCAGGAATGAAAGAGACAATTAAGAATGTGAAAAGAAATGTGAAATCTGTGAAATTAATAACCGAAAGAAACTATGAGGAACTGAATTTGTAACTGCGAGTATAAAACTTGAAAAAGTAGCGTTGGATATGATTGATGTTCAAGAAGAAGGGAAATATGTGTTAGTAGCAATATACTATTTTACAAGAGCTGTATGGGCTAAAGTGTTAGGATCAAAGGCAACAAATGATGTGATAGAAGCGCCCAGTGATGAGATAGCAGACAAGGAAAAGAAACCAGAAGAATTAATAACAGACAACGGAAAAGAGTTTAATAATACGGCATTTGAGAGATGGTATTTCGATAAGGAAATTAAACATAGAAAGGTAGGGGTGGAATCACACAGAAGCACCGGAAGAATAGAAATGGTGATTGGAACTATTAGAGAAGGGTTAGTAAAAAGAAAAGAAGGGACATTGGAAGAAAATATAATGATGATAGTAAAAGCGTATAACAATACACTGCATAGTGGGGTTGGATGTACACCAACGGAAGCATGGAAAGACGAAAAAGATGAAGTAATGCAAGAAAATAGCAAGGAAGGTAAATATGCGAGAAAAATGAAAAAAGGACACAGGGATAAATTTGAGAAAGGACAGGAAGTGAGAATAGCAAAGAGAAAAAATTTAAATGAAGGAGCAAAACTAGTTCGAGGAAGATATGTAGGAAAAGGGAAGATAATTGAGTAATGTGTTGGAGATACATATTTAGTAAAGGATGCAGGAGAAAGATTGCTGAAGAGAAGACATTATGATTTAAAAGGAATTGTGGCAGTGAGGAATTAGGAGAAAAATTTATGTTGAGTAGGTTTAGAAATGGTTGTATGTTGTTGAGATTGGTTGTTTTTGTTATTTTTCCCTAAAGTAGATCCGGGAAATGATGAGACTAGGCGTCTTGAGCGGGGGATGTAAAGGATCAACCCTCAATGAATAAAGATCATAACATCCTATATTAATCCATTATAATTTTATTTTAAAAAATAATCATTAATTAAAAAAATGAATAATCAAGAAAATTAATTTAATTTAATTGAGTATCATCTTAATTAAACACCAAGAAGCCAACTTAAACCACTTAACTTCCTTTTTCTTGATTATTCTCTTTTTACAACTCCATTCATTTATAAAAAGATCAAGATTTTTTCGGGTAACTCCATGCTTCCTTGTAATATCACTCTTAAGATAACTGCATAAATTTTCAATTGCATTTCGTATCATCACCATTTATATTCTTGAAACCCTTACTATGATTGATCACTACATGTTCACATCCCAATTCACGTACTAGAGCGGGATAAGATGGATACCCATCAGTTTTAACTATTGTTTGTGGTTCTACAAATTTTTCCGTTATGTTTCTACTTTTCTATCCTTTAATAGAATCAAAACAAATCTACCCCTATCTTCTTCATCTGTCAATCCCAATAGCCATTTAGTTTTCTTCATTTCATCAGATAAACTAGTTGGATTTTTTAATTTTACAGTTTCTAGAGACAGCAGTTTCGTCAAATTGTATTGATTTGAATTTTCATTCGACTTTAACCAATATTGTTATTATTGAAATCTTTTATTTTTTCTTGTAATTTTTTAATAATTTTAATAATCATTGGTTTCGAATAACCAGTTTCAACAACTATATCATAATTAAATGAATTCTTAATCCATTTATAAACAAATATACAATTAGTTTGACAGATAATACTTCAAATATCGTACCATAAAGAAATATGTGAATTTTTCTACAGTCATAATTTTTGCATTTAAGCACGACACCATCGATTGAATTTGTACGATTTTGAAGTATCAATGATAAAAAGCATTTTTTGCATTTATTTTTAGTAAATATCGCAAAGATTTTATTGATAACATCCAACGCATATCCGTTATCTTTGAAAATTCTTGAACGTTCATTTATTTCTATTTCATTAATTAAATTATTTTCAAAAGTTCTTTGGTTAAATATTGTATCCATATGGGTTATTGAATTAAAAAACTATAATTAAAAATTAATATAGGATAGTATATTTTATTTTCACCGAATATTTAAATTAATAAAGAGTATTTAAATTAATAAAGAATATTTAAATCAGGACTAGAACACTTTATAAAGCACAATAAAAATAGTATTTTAAGTACCAATTAAAAATGTCAGAAACAGAATCAATTGATTTATTTCAAATTTTAGCTGAGAATGAATCATTATTTATAATGACTCAAAATAAAGAGGTTATAATTGGTGGTTGTTTAATACAACAACATTCAAATGTAATTTATATAGAAGCGTTAGACACTACTGGATATGTTATTCCTAGATCTTTTCAAAAAGATTTAATTACTTCATTAATTTTCCATGTTTCAAAACTGGATTGTTCTATTTTGAGCGTCTTTTCAATGCCTAAAAAAGAAACAATTTTTGGGAATAGTAGTCAGAACAATTTAAAAGGATTTTTTGATCCAAAGAAATTACAAAATTATTGGTTATCAACTTTCAAGAATTTTAATTTAGGGAAAGTACATTGTTATTCAAATTTTACTAAAGAAAGAACATTTCCTTATAAATGTTTTGATGAGATTAGATTCTTTGACGATGATCCAAAACGAAAAATTGGGATAAAGAATGTAAATATTGAAACTTTTTATGAAGCTTTGTGTTTTAGAACTGATTTTTTGAAAGGTGCTTTAATTTATTTGGAAAAGAATTCTAATTTTGGTGAAATTAAAAAAATTAAATTTGATACGAATTCTGTTGTTAGGAGAGCTGTAAATTATTTAAGAGGTGCTGATTTCTCTACCCTCGAAAAATCCAGAATTGTTACTCAATCCTTTTTTAAGAATTTTTACCTCGAAAAAATTGAATTTGAATTTTTTATTGGAATGAAAGAGAAAATTAAAGAAGAGGTTATAATATATTTGAAACCTAAAAATACTTTTATTGAATAAACTTTTACATTTTTAAATAATTGTATATATGAACGTTCTCTTATATTGACTGTATAATTGTTATTTACTTATATTTTAAGACGTAAGAATATTTTGATTGATTAGTTTCGGAATAAAATACGATGAATTTTCGGGATTATAGTATGTCTTGTTAACCCTAAACATGCATTGTCACTAATCATAAACACACATAGCTATTAATCCTAAACACGCATCGTCACTAATAGCTTATCCCTTAAATAAACTTCCGGTTATTTGATAATATATTCTTGTGCCACTTTCCCATATTCGATCGTAGAAAAGAACAAAGTTTACATCTTTCTTTTAAAGTAAATGACAAAACAAAGGGGATAACACCACATCTCCTTTTTAAATGTTTTGTTGGACATTATTAGATTGCCTCTTTCTTATATTTTATCATTAATTTGTTTCAGTGCTCTTGAAGTTTTGATTGTCTTATCTAAATTGTAACCTCAAAGGTGTATCTATGTAGATATATCTAGATTATAATAAACTAGATTATAAACCTCTGTGTTATAACCACAAATGTTTATCCATTTTCATTTAATCCATACCCTGTATTTTATTTCTTCACAAAAAACTTTCACTAAAATATTTTCTGTGTTTAATATTGAAAATCTTCTTTCATTAAAATGAAGCAAACGAATACATTCCAGGCTTTGATATATAAAGGTTTATGTAAAGTTTATTAATTTGATAACCTTTAGAAATTGCTATGCTCTATAAATGAACATGGCTATGTAAATATTTAAAAATATGTTATAATAACATTTATACTTATGTGGTTTAGATCACAGCCTTTATATAATGATCCATTAATTGATATCTTATTTAAACCTTTATATATCAACGCCTGAAATTTATTCATTTGCTTCATTAAAATTTCACAATCTATTAATCAATGAAGATCGTTCTTAACAAATAAAAGATGAATTTATTAGTAGTTGTAGAAAAAATACTTCTGTTCATATATCCAGATTGCATACGTTACCAGTTTTTATAAGCAATGTTTAGAATTTAAAGTACTGACCATAACAAATCGTTTTATTCTAATGCACTGTTAATTTATTATAAAGGAGTTGTAAATTTTATTGACTTACAGTAAAATTTTTTATTTACAGTGCATTATTAAGATATCTGAGTATCTTTTAATAATAATATACCACCCTGTAATGTTTTCTGTGAAAAATCAAAGCTGAATTTCGTAAAAATTACTTTGATAACAAGAACACAATTCTGTGTGTATTACCTTATAATTCATAATAAGAGTAGGTAAGCGGGATTGGTTTAATTCAGATAATAAACCTTATTTGTTAAACTTAACTAACTCGTCATGTAAATAAAGGCCATTCTTTGTCCCCAATTAGGATTGTGGTTCTAAATTAAGAATTGAGAAAAAAATAACAAAACACGGTTTACGTGTAACCTCTACAGTATTCTAAGAAAACAATCATGTGAAATATGTGTATATGGGTTACCTGTTATAAAACATCCTCTTTTACATCAAATATTTTGTAAAAAATTACAGTTAAAAGAAACTATAAAATTGGAAGTGTGGAAGAGCTCACATGAAATGTTTTGTGGGAACTTTGCTGGAAGAAAATATTGTGGTAGTTACTGTTCCTAAAAAAGGTTGTCCATAGAAAAATGCCACGGTCATTTGTATACAAACATGTATAACTAATTGTCATAGAAAAAGCTATAAATAATGTTGGTCGAACTATACACCACCAAGCTATACATCTGCAAAACACCGTAATTAAATCAGAAAAGAAGCCAAAGGCTGTTTGTTTTAAAAAACATTCGAAGAACGATTTAATTACAATTGTGTTAAAAAATCATAAACGGGTTTGATCCCGCGGCTTTTCCAATAGTGACTGTAATTTATAATTCAAAAGATAAAAAAATTATAAAAAAATGGGAAAGAAAAAAGATAACAATTTCAATTATTTGGATAGTTTAGTAACAGAACAAGAAAAGAGTACGAATACCAAAAAAGAGGAAGTGAAGAAAGAAGCAAAGAAGGAGATAAAAGAGGAAGCTAAGAAAGAAGCAAAGAAGGAAATAAAAGAGGAAGTGAAGAAAGAAGCTAAGAAAGAAGTGAAAGAGGAAAATAAAAGAGGAAGCTAAGAAAGAAGTGAAAGAGGAAGTTGTAGTAACTAGAAAGAAATTCTCACCAAATATTGAAATGATAAAGAAAAAACAACAAGAAAAACTTTTAAGAGACGAAGAAGAAAGAAAAGAAAACGCAGAAAGATTAAGAATTGAAAAAGAAAGACAAGAAGAAAGAGAGATTTCCAAAAGAGAAGAAGAAGAAAGAAAAATAAAAGAAAAAGAATTAAAAAAGGAAGGTCAAAAGAAAAAAACGAATTTTTACAATTACAAAACTAGAAAATTTGACAATTAAACCAAAAGACGAAGAAATAAAACAAAAAGAACAAATCTTAACAGATGAAGGATTCAAAAGTCCAATTTGTTGTATTTTGGGGCATGTGGATACAGGAAAAACTAAAATACTTGACAAATTAAGAGAAACAAACGTACAAGAACAAGAAGCAGGCGGAATAACTCAACAAATAGGAGCAACATTTTTCCCGTTAGAAATTTTGAACAAAAAATACGAAATTAAAAGTAATTTACCAGGATTATTAATAATTGATACTCCAGGACATGAAAGTTTTTCTAATTTAAGATCCAGAGGATCTTCTGTTTGTAATTTAGCAATTTTGGTTGTAGATTTCTTTCATTTATTAGAACCACAAACTTTGGAGTCAATAAACCTTTTAAAATTAAGAAAGACGCCTTTTATTGTTGCACTTAACAAAGTTGATAAAATTTATGGATGGGAAAGTGAAAAGAGTATTGAAAATCAGCCAGAAAATGTTAAATTAGAGTTTAAAAAAGGATTAAACGACACAATAGGAAAGTTTGCAGAAATAGGATTGAATGCAAGGTTGTGGAACGAGAATAACGAACCGAAAAAGTTCATTTCTTTAGTCCCAACAAGCGCGATAACAGGAGAAGGACTAAAAAATTTAATTAATTTAATCTTTAAGGTGAACGAATTGTATATGAAGAAGAAAAATACTTACACAGACAACTTTGAATGTGTAGTATTAGAAGTGAAGAACGTAGAAGGATTTGGTACAACGATGGATGTAATTCTAGTTAATGGATTATTAAAAGAGAATGATAGAATCTGTGTAGGAACCATGGACGGACCAATAATTACAAGAGTTAAATCCATTTTATTACCACAACATTGTAGAGACGCCAAAGCAAAACATTTATTTGAAACAGTAAAATCTGTTAAAGCAACCATGGGGTTTAAAATTTCAGCTTTAGACCTAGAAAGAGTATTAACAGGCTCTAAAATAATAAAAGTGATTGACAATGAAGAAGAAGCAATGAAAGAAGTGAATGAAGATTTAAATTATATGCTTAAGAATATTAATATTAATAATACAGGCGTCCATGTTCAAGCAAGTACTTTAGGATCCTTAGAAGCTTTAATTAACTTTTTAGAAAAAGAGAATATCCCAATCTTTAGTTTTTCAATTGGAAATTTAAGAAAACAAGACATTCTAAAAGCATCTACATCTAAGAATCCAATAATGTTATGTTTTGAGGTAACTGCCGATAAAGATTTACAAGAATTTGCAAAAGAAAGCAATGTAAAAATATTTACAGCCAAAATAATTTACCACTTAGTGGATAAATTTAAAGAATACAGTAAAGAATTAAAAGAAAGTGAAAAACAGAAACATTCAGAAGAATGTATTTATCCTTGTGAACTGAAAATACTTCCAGATTGTATTTTTACTAAAAGGAGTCCTTTAGTTTTAGGGGTAGAGGTTTTAAGAGGTAAATTAAGGTTAGGGATCCCGATTTTCACTAAAAATGAACAAGGTAGAAAAATTCGGAAAGGTAATTTCAATAGAAAATAATAGAAAGCAAGTTAATCTGGCAATCAAAGGAGAGAAAGTGGCTATAAAGATCGAGGCGGATAATGAGAATTATAAAATGTATGGTAGACATTTTGATGAAAAGAGTTTGTTTTACTCTTTGGTTACAAGAAGATCTATTGATACATTAAAGATTTATTTCAAAGACGAGGTTACGAAAGAGGAGATTGAATTGTTGTTTGAATTAAAAGGGATGTTAGAGATTCTTTAATGAATTAATTAAATGAATAATTAAAATGAATAATTAAAAGAATTATTAAATGAATAATTAAAAGAATTATTAAAATAAAACATTAAATGAATGATTAAAAGAGTTATTAAAATAAAACATTAATTAATTAAATTAATTAAATATTCTTTTTAATAAAATCTTTTACAATTAAATGTGCTTCATTTTTTACAATAATAATCCTTGATTTATCATCCCTATTCAATAAAAAATTATTCTTTTCACAGAATCTGATAGTTTTTTCAAAATCAACAATGTTAAGAAAGTTCTTATACAATACTCCTTCATTAATCTGTAATCCTTTTCTTTTGTCTTTCATATACAGATATTAATTCTATTATTGCTATAGGCACAGAAGAAGAATAACACTCTAAATAATTAATAATCTGTTTAGCTGTTATTCCTTTATCAAATGCTTTATTAATATTCTCTAAACTTAACACCCCTATTATTAAAGAAGGTAATTCCATTTTAATTTCACAGAATTGGGTTAAAATACTTCTTTCATATTTATTGCTTGTGTACGCATAAATTTTATGGTTGGTTTCTACTATCAAAAACTTTTTAGTAACCGAGATTTTAGAAAGAAAAAGAGTTTCAAATGATTCCGTTAAATAAAAATGATTTTCATTTAATAAAATTAAAATACCTATTTTCTCAAAGAAATTTAACATTTCTTTATCTTTTAATTCATAAATTATTCTTTCTTTTAATTTTGATAATTCACTTAAAAAAATAAATAAATTATTTTGTTTTTCTTGATCAAATAAAGAAATTCCTTTTAAAATTAAAAACCAGTTTTGTTCTTTTTTTGTTTTTAAAAGAAATTCAAATCCTTTATGTGTAATATTTAATTGTTCATCTAAAAGTCCTCCTTCTAACAATATCCTTTTAATAAAAATATCAAAATTGTTTGGGTTTACTATGTTTTGTAATATTTCTTCTAATTTATTTTGTTCATTTTTTTTTATTATTTTGAAATTATTTTTTCCACTAAAAAGTGTTGTAAGTGGTTTTTCTTCTAATTTCTCATTAAAAATGTTTTTGCATTCACAAAGTTTGAATTTATTTTCGGAAAATAAATTATTGAATTCTGCATAAAGTGATTTTCGTATTAAATCATTTAATTTTATTTTTTCTTCTTTTTTTTCTAAAAATTTTAGATTTTTTAAAAATTTTAAATTTATTCTTAAAATGTTTGATTTTAATGAAGAATTTAAAATGTTTGTGTGCATAAGATCGAATAATACAGATTTCACTTCTGGTGGCATTAACTTTGTTATTAAAAGAACCATACTAGGAATATTATAAAAGAATGTTGTTCTTTCTATTGGTAAATTAGTAAATAATTGTAATAAATCAGTGGAAGCCTTTTCCATTATTCTATGGATTTTAATTATTATTTTATTAATTATTATTTTAATAATTATTATTTTATTAATTATTATTTTTATTATTATTATTTTAATAATTATTATTTTAATAATTAAATTAATTACTTAAATCCTTCCCCATGATAGGAGCTTTATTATCTCTTTTTTACATTCTTATATTAATGACAAACGCCATTGTAATTTTAAATAATCAGAGATTTCTTAAGAAGATATGTTTGCCTTTAGAGCCAGACGCACGTAAATTTCTTTCTCCTACAAAAATAAAGATAACAGAGCTTATTAGAATTACAAAAAGTTTAACTCTATTGCCTTTAATTTTCTTTAATTTTATAATTATAATTTATGAAATATTCCTGGGAAAAAATGTTTAATAGAAATAAATATTATTTAATTATTTACTTATTTTTTAATTTAATTATTTATTAATTATCATTTACTTATTTTCTAATTTAATTATTTATTAATTAATTGTTGTTTTTTGAGAGTTTTAGATTTAATTTAATTACTTTTTCATTCTTGTATGATATTTCTTCAAAGACTCAACTCATTAATTTTTAAAAATACTAATTAAAAAAGATACATGTTTACCTCGATATTTGGAACCGTGAACTGTTGATAAATAAATTTGATCAAAGTATTCTATAATTATCTTTTGATTCTCATGTGTAATGTGATACCATCCTCTTGATATGACGTAAATTTCTGGCATCTTTTTAAAACAAATGTCAGTGGCACATTACAAAGAAGAGGATGTTTCTGTGTTAATCGTGTCTATAATTAATATTGTGGAACCAAACATTCATGTGTCTTTCTTTAATAATATTTGTTTTCTCAACCCCATTTTCACCAAATAAATCTTATACCTCGTATTACAATCTCATTCTCCTTCAGATTTAATACAATCATTTTCCATGTTGATTTAAGTAATTTCGGTTGGTAATAACAAGGTTCTTAGAAATCTTTCAATTTGTAAAATAACCTTTTTGTAGTTTAACACACAATAGGATAAGGGGGAAGTATCTTTACTTAGAATCTTTTTCAATAGTGGTCTCTAATCTCCGTTTAGAATACTTAGCTTCTTGGTTAATAAAATAATTATGATGTTTAAATCTGAGAGTAAATTTTATTTTCACTCTGAAATATTTAAAAATTGCGAATCTTTTTTACGAAACTGAACAAGAAACTCATAGTTCAAATACGGATAAAGAGGTAACCGTGTTTTATTTACACATGAGACCAGTAAAGTTATACGGATTTCATAATGTACATTTCTATAAAAAAATAATCTTGTTTCTAATAATTGAGGATACTCACAATTTAATTTATAAGCTGCCTGTTTTTTAATATTCATCATAGTGATTTAATTACACTCATAAAACTACATCATTAGAAATGAAGTCTTGTGACAATATAAAAGAACGTGATCTACTGATTAAGGACTTATTTCTTTAAGTGGTAGAAAGAATGTTTATTTATGAAAGAAGAGTCATTAATATTGCTACAACAAAATGGCAGATCTCTTAATGAATTTTAAGAATAAATTAATCAAGAATCACTGAAAATGTATTAGAGTGTTGTTGATTGTCTCTCTAAAGACAATTTTATAAATGTTTTATCAGAGGAACACCGTTTTTTATGATAGTTGTTCACCAGTTATCACATGTAGTTTTGTATATGTATAAAAAAAAAGGTGAAATCATGAAAAGTAGTTGTTTCACAACAACGTTTTATTACCCGGTATTAAAAATACGTGTTCATAACAGTAGTCTTCTACAAAAATATTTAACAGTAAAAAGTTTTTATTCAATTTTGAGTCGATGGAAGAATTATTTCAAATGGTATTTTCAACTTTTCAATAATACTAAAATGTGGTTTACTAACCTCTTTTAATTTTCCATTTACAGCTGGGATTAAAAATACCAATTTATCAATCTTGTCATTAATGAACTTAATTGTTATTGTATTTCTTTTTGATGGCATTTTGGGTGAATCATTGATTTCAATAAAATATTCTTCACTCTTCAAAGATTTCCTATTCGGAAATAATGAAGCTATATGACCATCTTCTCCTACACCTAAAAAAGCTAAATTAATTCTATTTATAGAATTATAGTTTTCGAAAGATTGGAACGGAAATACTTTGCCTTTAGTATTTTTTAAAAAGTTTTCCGCGGTTTTCAAATTTGTGTCTTCGGTTTCTAATCTTTCGTCACAAAAATATATCTTCCATTCATTTGTTTTAAGGTTGGTAAGGGCTGAATTGTCGAAACATTTTAATATACTACCACCGGATATCATAATATTTAATGGTTTGTCTGAATATTCCTTTAAATATTCATATACTTGGGTTCTGAAATCAAAGGTGTATTTCGTACTTATCATGAGGGGGGTTAAATAATGATTTTCAAGTATAAGTTCGAGTCTCTCTTTTTATATCTTTTCCTAAGGTCGACAGGTCTTTCAATTTAATTTACTTCGAATGACTTACTTAAAATAATTATAAATGCCCTAATGTCGATAAAGTAATTCAAAGAGACCTCATATCCCTTTACAAATATTATTAATTTAACTAAAGATTGTTTGATTTAAATTAAAAAGATACATTATTGTGTTGGATTATTTATTTCTAATTCGCATATTAACAAAAAGTATTTTTTAAAGCCGGCGGTTATTTAAGTAAATATAATAAATGTGGATTTTCTACTGGAGTCTTTTTAGATTGCCACACGTACTACGGCTCTGCGATTTTTATTTTGTAAATTCGGAATTTTTTGAGATAAAAGGAACATTTTTTTCTATGTCACAACATAATGACCAAACATAAAGATGTGTTTCTATTATAAGAAAGGTATGAAAACATTTTTAATAAATACTCAATTAAATAATTTTATCTATTGGGCGACCCATAGAATTTAACAGAGAATACAACCCTTTTACGAAAATATTGGGATCAGGTTCGGAATTTCCCCCCCGGGGGGAAATTCCGAACCTTAAAAATAAAATAAAATAAAATAAAATAAAATAAAATAAAATAAAATAAAATAAAATAACAATAAAAATAAAATAAAAATAATAGAATTATATTTTTTTGATATTAATGAATTATTAACTAAATTTATAAAAGGTTTAAATTAAATACCTTTTAAAGGTTTATAAAATTTTATTTATTATCAACTAAAAAAAGAAGCCCATGTCAAATACGTTTTATGAAACTGTGTTATCACCCATAATAAATGGAAGTACCGATGACGCAATGGACTATTTAATTGAAATAGGCCTGATGCCGAGGTTTAAACTCTGTCCTTTGTGCAGTAATCAAATGCATTATGTTAAATATAACGAAATATTTGATAAAACTGCATTCCGATGCATGAACAGAGAGTGTCGGAACTACAAAACTTATTTTTCAATAAGGACGGGAACATTTTTTGAAAATTTTAAATTGTCTTTCAATAAATGTCTCCTCTTATTGTACAAATGGACAAAGGAGGATACCCAAGCCTCAATAATTGGGGAAATAGTTATTGGAAAAACAACTCTCGTTAGGTTTTTTCAAAAGATGCGTTTGTTATGCGCACGCTATTTCAATAGTTTCCCAATCCAACTTGGTGGTCCCGGGGTCGTTTGTCAAATAGACGAAAGTCTATTTAGACACAAACCAAAAAACCATAGAGGTAGGGCTGCTAGTAATGAGCTCTGGGTTTTTGGTATATCCGATACCTCTTATAAACCATCCAGGGTTTATTTGGAATTAGTGGAAGATCGATCTGCTGCATCGCTTCTTCCTATTATTTCCAGCGTTTGTAGACCGGGGACTATTATCTACAGTGATGAGTGGAGAGCTTATCGAAACATTCACGCTCTAGGATTTAATCACCAAACTATTAATCAAAGTTTGTATTTTGTGGATCCGATAACTTCTGTAAACACCCAGACAATTGAAAGTTATTGGGCAAAAGCAAAATACCGAGTAAAAAGAATGAAAGGGATTCCGGGGGATTTGATTAAGGAATATATAATGGAATGGATGTGGAGGGATAATTGTTATCATAAAAATTGGGACAGCCTGGTCGAATTGATATGAAACTATTACGTTTAATTTATTTATTTTAAAATTTTTTATACATTGATATATATGTAAAACCAAATCAAAATATTGAATCAAATATACACGCTTTCTTTTTTTTTATAAGCATTGTACATATTACTTTAAAAGGTGCCTTTATTGCTTAATTGATAATTTAAAGTCTAAATCAGTGGTTCTCAACCTTTTTCAATCCGCGGAACCTTTTTGTTATAAAAAAAAAGTCGCGGAACCTCCATAAAAATTCTAATAAAAAGAATAGAATTTTCGAATCTCATGCCTTTTTTCCCCCGTTAAAAATTATTTTTATTAAAAAAATAACAAGATAAAACTTCTTAAAAATTATATAAAATTTCAAATTAAATAAACTCGCATTAAAAAATTTAATAATGATGAAACTCTTCTCGTTTTATATTTTAATACGAATATATCTTTAAAAATCATTTAAAAATAGAATAAACGCCCCCCATCCTAAACATACCGGTGACTCAACAACCTTAATTTAATTAACTTCAAAAATACAACCACAATCCACCCTACCCAAACCATAAATAATTTTGAAATACACAAACTATATATACTAACCAATACAAAAATAATTTAAATTAAAATAAATTTACTTGCCATCGTCACTTCAACTTTTCGGGTGAAAATATATTTTTTAAATTAAAATATTTTTTTTAACTTTAAAATTTTTTCACTATTAAAAAAATATCGCTTCAAAATCACTTTTTACCCCCCGGGTTCGAATCCTGATATTGACTTAACCTTAATTCGATTTAAATATTATTAATTAACCTAACTAACCTATATTAATATCAGGATTTGAACCCGGGTGTAAAATAGTGATTTTTAACCAAAAATATCTCATGCCTTTTTTTCCCCCGGGGGGAAAAAAAGGCATGAGATCCGAATTTTCTTCTATTCTTGCAATCAAAGCAAAATTATTATTGAATTTAGATGCAATACAAATAAAAAATAATTTATTATTAATGTGATGTTCGAGATCGTTTATCTTACATATATCTGATATATTGGGCCTAATATTTGAAAGAGCAACTCTTAATTCAGCATCAATATCTAATAATTTGCCCCTTTTTTTAGTTTTTATATTTGTCAAGGTTGAAAATCCCAACTCACAAAAATACGAAGTAGAAAACTGCAATAATATTTTAATTGCTTTTAAAGAAATATTGAAATAGTTCTTTTGTGCATAAATCCAAAATTCTTCCAATGAAACTTCCAGAAACTTAATTTTCATAACACTATCCGCTATTAATGTAACTAAATCTTCTTCTTCTTTAAGAGTAAAATCATTTTCAAAAGAATTATTATTAACTACAAAAGGATTTAAAATCCAATTATACATATTTAAATCTATCGATGGAAAATAAAATTCGAGTTTGTCTTTTAAAAAATCAAAATGCTCACATATTTCGGAAAGAATTTCATTGTTATAAGTTTCGTTTTTAAATGTTGGAAACATATCAAAATCTTTCTTTTCAATAATCCTACGTTTCCACAAAATTATTTTGTTTATGAATGAAATAATTTTATCTGTTGAAGTTATAATATTTTCATTTTTTCCCTGCAGTTTCGAGTTAATTACATTTAAATAACTAAATATATCAGTTAAATATGATAATCGAGCACACCAAAATTTATCTTCAAGGCTAAAAACAAAATCAATTTTTTTTCCATATTAAAAAAAATAATTAATTCTTCCTTTAGTTCTAAAAATCTATTTAAAACCTTTCCACGGGAAAGCCATCTTATTTCCGTGTGTAGCAATAAACACTTATGTTCTGCTTCCATCGCAATGCACAACTGTTTAAAAATTCTTACTTTTAAAGGCCTGGATTTAATATAATTAACCATAGTAACTACTTGATTAAAAACCCTGTTTAAATTATTTGGTAAAAATTTTGAAGCAAGTGATTCTCTATGCAAAAAACAGTGAGTAACTATTAAATCAGTATTTTTATTCATGACTATTGTTGCAAATCCTTTTATAATACCTTGCATTGCTGGAGCACCATCTGTACAAATCCCAACACAATTTTTCCACTCCATTCTCATTTTTGATAAATATGAAGTTATAGCCCGAAAAATATTTTCCCCCGTTGTCCTTTCTTTTAACTCCAAACAACACAAAAACTGGTTAATTATTTCGTTTCCATCTAAAAATCTGATGTAGGCAATTAGTTGTGCCATTGATGTGACATCAACTGATTCATCAATCTGAAGGCAAAAATACTGGTTATCTATTTTTTTAATTATAATATCTTCAATATTTTCTGACATTTGAACAATTCTTCTTTTTATTGTGTTCTTTTATAATGGTATTTTATTTACTTCCATTTTTTCTTTTTCGCCAAACATAATTTTTACAATTTCAGAACAAGCAGGTTGAATTAAGGTTTCTGCAATATTGTGAGGCTTAAGTTTTAACGCAATCATTTGGGTGACTTTAAAAAAAACAAAAAGGGCATTATCAGAAACGTTGATAAAAGAAAAAATATTTTTCGATTGGATTTTTTGTGCTTTTATAATTCTCTGAAAATAGTCTCTGCCTTTATCTTTTAAAATGTAATGTTTTGTATTTAAATGTCTTGATAATTTTGCGGGTGCCATTGCACTATTCGATAATTTATCTCCACTAATAATGCATACGGGGATTTGATATTGTGGATCACCCGACCAAGTAAACCCGTAATTCAAATAACTGTCTAAATATTTTCTTATTTTATTGTTACTTGTGCTTTGGGTTGTTGTGCTTTTAGCAGGCAGATCTTCTTTATTTTCTTCAGTTGGTTTAAATTTAGACATAGGTGTATATTTTTTTTGAAGTGAAAATAAAATTTTTATAAAATTAAAAATAAAAAAAAAATTCATTCGCGGAACCTAAAAAAATTGCGCCGGAACCAAAAGGTTCCGCGGAATCCATTTTGGGAACCACTGGTCTAAATTATAGTCTTTTTATTTATTTGTTTGTTTATTTATTTATTTATTTGTTTTTTATTTTATTTATTTATTATTTATTATTTATTATTTATTATTTATTATTTATTATTTATTTTTCAATTATTAAAATAAAATAATGGAGCTAGTAAACCTTATGACCCCCGGGTTCAATCCTCAAAATAAAAAGAGAATTTTTAAAAAATAAATAAGTAACTATTTAATTGAATTTAAAAACTCATACCATAAATTTTCCTTTAAATTTAACCGCCTCCAAATAAATTCATTTATTTTTTTCTTAATTTTGTTTTTAACACGCAAACGAATAGGAATAATGCGCTTGAGAATTGACCAAGTACCCTCTATATGATTTGTATGAAACCTTTCATAGTTGACGAATTCAATCGAATGGTTAACATTTTTATGGATATACAGATCGTTTTCTTTGAATCCGTAGTATCCTCTCCATCCGTCCGTGACCACAATAGAGCCCGGAAGGACGTGTTTGAGAATAATTTCATTTAGAGTAGAACTATCCCGAGTTCTAACAGGGATGGCAAAAAGCTTTCTATTCTTGGTTAATTCAACCCCTCCAAAGACCCAAACTCCTTCGACTAGATGACCTCTGTTATACTTTCTCTTGCCAAATTTGGCTTCATCCAGCTGTACAATTATACCAAAACCCCCTATCTGAACATCTTCTTCACAAATTGTTTGGCCGATTTTTTCGTAAATTATATTCATAAATCTTGACAGAGTCACTTTACTGACACCAGTAATCATTTGTATACTCGTAAAGGAACACATAGCCAACCAATAATATGCTACTTCTAAAAACACATTAACACTGATCTTCTTCCTAAAGAAATAGAATGTTCGAGAATACTATAAAATCGACGACAACTTTTTTTTTTACACTTTACTCTTGTTATTGATATGGGTGTTACCTCATGTCCATCTTTCGCACAATTGGTTATACAAGCTAGGATTCCATTGCTGATTAAATATTCTATTGCTTTTTCTTCATCTGTAAAAATTTCATTAAGAGTTTTCTTTGTTGGAAACATTTTGCAAAATTATATGAAATATCTTAAACAATAAAGTTATTAAAAATTCTCTTTTTATTTTGAGGATTGAACCCGGGTGGTCATAAGGTTTACTTTAACCCCAAATTTTATTAAAACTGATTTTGAGAGCGCTGCAATTAATGCTACTTGAATTGTATTTCCCAATTCTGTCATTTCCACATCTTCGTTTCATCATGCTTAATGTCTTCAACGAAAACTAAAAGAAATGAATGTATATACAAATTATAAAACTTCAAGCACAATTAAAAAATTCAACAGATCCCTAGTAGGTCTTTCTTTTGTTAATAAGGAATATTTATTGTATACGTTTTTTTAAATTAAGCAACATCCCGCATTTTCAATTGAACTTACTTCTTTTTATGAATATTTTTATTCAACCTTTATCTCACCCAGTAGGGTGAGATTTCCTGTTACGTTGTGGCATTCTCTTGAAATTGTAGAGTTGGATATTCCAAAAACCAACAATGCTATCGAAGAATGGCATAATGTTTTTAATTCAACATTTTCATCCTCTAAATATAATTTAATTTTATTATTTTCTAAAAGCCAAGAGGAAGAAGAGATTATAAGACAAAAACACTTCAGATCAATTAATGGAGAAGAATTAATTAGCATAAGCGGTATTGCAGCCGGAGGAAAAGTTATGAGTTTTTGGTTAATAGCGAAGAAAAAAAGGGGGATGAACACTTTTTTCGACTAGTTGAAATTCTTTATTATTAAAATAAAATTTAATGCTATTATTTATATTTTGAATTTTTTTTAATTTATTATTTATACAAACGGTCATTTGAGCGGACTTTTTTTTTAATTTAGAATTATAAGTATATAATTAATAACTTTCAATAATAATTCTATATTAAAAAAGGTCCGCTCAAATGTCCGTTTACCAAAATAAATATAATAATAAAATATAAATAAATATACTATTAAAATATATATAAATATTATTATAACAGATAGAAAAATATTATAATTCCAAAATTTAATTATAATAATTACCTAACAATGCAATGATTTTAAAGAATTTATCTCTAACTGATTTACAGTTATCATAAAAAAAAACTTTATACGAATTAATCTGTAATATAATCTTTTCATAACTTTCAAAACCACTTACAACCTTTCTTAAAGATCTCCACGTCCTTTCAATAGTATTCTTATGGATTAAATTGCAGTTAGGATCATCAAATATTTCAGCATGAATTATAACATGATGATCAAAACCATCTAAATTAATAGTCGAATATCCTTGCCAACCATCGCTTATTACTAATGTTCCAGATATCACATTAACACCTAAGAATTTTCTGTATATATCCTGCGTCCTCCTGCTCGTAACAAACGCCCTTAACTGACGTGTCTCTCTGCAAATAACCCCTATTACCCAATATTGCGTTCTTCTTAAAACACGGACCTGATTGGTTTTCCGTGTAACTAAGTGAACTTCATCAATTTCATACGTAAGATCAATTCCACCAATTTTTACATTTATTTGGTTTGAATTCACGTGTTCAATAATTTTCCTAAGTTTGGCAAACCATTTTTAATAGTTTTCTCGGTTAATTTGCGGAGTTAACCCCCCAGCAAAAATTTAATTAATTTTAAATAAAATTATTTAATAATTAATAAATAAATTAAATAAAGTAATTTAAAATTAATAAAAAATCGACAATAAAGTAAAATTATCATGAAAACGGCTTTTGGGGTCGAAAGGGCCCAAAAGCACTATAAAATAGAAAAAATAAAAAAATAGCTCTTGTTTTTAAAAATCCTTTACAAGCGCACGAATTTTTTAAAACATTAAAAAAATTAATTAAATTAAAAAATAAATTTTAACTAATGATATTTATTAAAATAAATAGTCCATGAGTGCATAGAGCGGATGAATGCTATAATTGTTTCTTAAAATCATAAATCTAATCTAATAAAAATTAATCATTTTCTTAGTTCGCTTTCTGTATGGCAACTCCATTTTTATTCCTGCCCAAATACCTTCAATGGTATTTGTATGTCAACCCGTCTGTGGATCTACATATGTAAGACTATGGTTTACAGTAATATGGCTGAAAACAATGTAGAGAAGCCATTATACCCTTTCCAGCAGTCCTGAATAAATAATAGTAAAACTTTCAATAGCCTCTGTCAATTTTAATTCGAGAGTGGCCCTTGATCTATCATCAACTGCAACAAGGTGAATTTTTCTACTGTTAGTTCTTTCTACCATGCCAAGAACCCAAACACCCTCTACTCGGTGCCCCTTATTGTACTTTCTTTTCCCAAATTTCGATTCGTCGATTTCAACGACTATACCTTCACCTCCAATTCTTACGAATGATGAATAGTATTTGGGTACTACAATAGCAGAAACTTTTTTTAATATTCTCCAAATGGATTTTCTATTCGAACCGGTTATATATGCTATAGCATCGGTAGATATTTTATTCATCCACATATCTAGTATTTCTAAAGTTTGCATCTTAGTTACTTTGGATTTGTAAAATATACTGTTCTCCCATGGATTAAAAACATGTTTACATGCTCTCCACGTGCAAATGTATGTTTCCTTATCTTTTCGTTGTAGCTTTATTGGTGAGTTGCATTTAACACACTTGGTTCCTTTGTTTTGCTCCAACTTGTCAATGAACGATTGCAATTCCTCCTGCTTCAAACACTTAAATTTCATTTTTATGGGCTATTTTTCTATTTTCTCTATTTTATAATGCTTTTGGGCCCTTTCGGCCCAAGCTCCCATGAAAACTAACCAATTTTAATTAAATCTAACATTATATCTAGTAAATTTTCCCTATAAATAACTTTAAATCGATTAATATAAACTTTTTTCACAACGTTCATCAAATAACCATGATTAGTTCCTTCTCTTCTCATAGCTCTTTTAATTACAGACCACATACATTCAATGGGTTATATATGTTCACCAGTTTCCCTATTAATAAATTCTCTTGAATGATTAACTGTAAAATGTACAATTCCAAAATCAATTAATATTTCTTGCAGATTCAAGTAGCCTCTCCAACAAGCTGTAACAACAGTTGACCCAGAGCTATTCTACGTTGTATTAATTCCATTAAAGTGACTCTGCTACGGTTTTCCACCACTTCAAAAAAGAAGAAATGTGGATATCCTCTTACAACCCCAACCCTTCGCCCATACTGTATACTGCAGTAACCTCCCACGATAATACTTTCTTTTGGTTAAAACCGTTTCATCAAGTTCAACATTAAAACCACGACCACCTCTTTGTTTATTGTGGTGAATTTCTGAAATAAATTAAAGGCCAAATCATTAAATACGGAATACCAACGTGAAACAGTAGAACTGTTTATTTCTAGTTCATATTCACGTCCGTATTCCATACTCCTTAACAGCATTCACATAGGATGATAATGATTTGTTCAATTTCAAGTTTTGAATTTTGGAATATACTTCCACTAAATAAATTCTTTTCATTTGAACATTTCCTACCATCCTTTCGTTTGTGACAGCGATATTATTCGGTTTCTTGGTTCTTTTATGCGTACAACACACTTTGTACAAATTCGTATTTTAACTATTTCGTTTTCAAGTAAAAATGCAATCAAGGCTTGTCGATTCACCAGTAATGTTCTTAATTCCGCAATTTTCATGATATCTTTAATTTGGAGTAAGTGCACTTAGTTACCCTCCAGGTTCGAATCCTGGTATTAACCTAACCTAACTTCGATGTAAATATTATTAATTAACCGGACTTACTTTACTTGATTACCCCCCGGATTCGAACCCTGATATTATTATTATTTTTTTAATTATTTCTTTGTTTTATTCAATTAGTAATAAATTCCGATTAATAAACATATAAAATTAAAACAAATAAAAAACATTAATCAGGTTTGAATTTTATTCAGCAGAGCAAAACCTTTAGTAACGATTCCCACAAGTCTTCAGCGTGGGTTCGTCTCCAGATAAACTCAAAAACCTTTCCTTGAACCCTTGACCTTGTTCTGAATCTTACAGGTACATTTTTTTTCAAACCACTCCATGTTCCTTCAATATGATTGGTGTGTTTTCCTTCACTATTTTTAAATGATATTGAATGGTTTACTAAGGATGTTCAAATCTTGAATCTTTTTTAAATTCATTATATCCTCGCCATCCATCTGTGATAACAATAGACCCAGGCAACACATAAAGCATAATTAATTCGTTTAATGTTAGGGCTGATCTATTTTGAACAGAAACGGCAAAAAACTTTCGTTCACTTGTTCTTTCAACACCCCCCGAATAGCCATACACCTTCTACATGGTGTCCCCTATTGTTTTTCCTTTTGCCAAATTTGGACTCATCTAATTGAACTTCTATACCCGGCCCACCTACTTTAATTTTAGTGTTCTCAATTTCATTTACAATTAAAGAAGTTAAAATTTTTTGGATTCTGGCTACAGTCGTTGTGGAATGTCCTGTTACCATTCCAATTGTTGTGAACGAAGACTTAGTCAACCACAAATATGCAATGTTAAAAAAATCTGAAAATGGTAGCCGTATACCCCTAAAAATTGATCCTTTTAAACTTGAAATTATCTTTCGGCAATTCTTCTTCTTGCATTTAAATCTAAATGTATTTATTTTTCTTACTAAAGAACCACAAAATGAACATGAAGTTATCAAAGGGATCATACCATTAGATTTCGCAAACTCTTGTGCGTATGCTTCGTCATCTAAAATTCGGGACAGCTCTTGGTTGAACTTTACTTTAGTACTCAGAGTTCAAATCCCGATTTAAACTTTATTTAATTTTTTTTTACTAACACATGCTCAAACCAAGAAAATGCTTAAAAAATATATTTGAATCGACAGATAACGCTATTGAATTTCTATTGAATAATTTGGTGTTGTTTTTGCCATCGCATTGTAATACCTGTGATTCGACGGTGCAAAGAAAGGCCGTAATTAATGTCCAATGCATTATTTACAAGTGTAGATCGACATTTTCAATTTTAAGAAACACCATATTTGAGCAAATGCGAATTAAGCCAAACGAATTCCTCGATATCTGTTACTATTTTTTTAGCTAATTGTACTTTTGATAACATTAAAGTTATAACTGGTCATTCGACTGCCACAATTGCTAGGATTTTAAATTTATGTAAAAGTTTTATAGTCGATAGTGTTGATGAAGAGGATTGTGAAATAGGGGGTGAAGGTATTGTTGTCCAACTCGATGAAAGCAAATTTGGAAAAAGAAAGTATAATCGCGGACATCATGTTGAAGGTTTTTGGGTTTTTGGCGGGTGGAATGTACTAGCGAGAGGAAAATTTTCTGTGTTGTTGTTGAAAATCGAAGCATGACAACACTTACTGCATTGATTTTGAAACACGTTAAACCTGGATCAATCATTGTAACAGATGGATGGTCTGGATACAATGAAATCAAAACATACGCTAAAGGGTACCAAAATTGGTGAAAACCAGTATAATTATAAAAAATATAAAAATAGCCCCTGTTTTAGAAAAATCAAATGTTGAGGAAGAAACTTAAAAATATATTTAATAAAAATTTGGAATAAATTTCCTCTTTCGTTTCTTTTTATCATGTACTTAATTAAATAGATTTCAATAAATCTTTTTGTTCTGTATCTTTTGGGGATATCAGCCTTTATAGAAGACCAGTTGCCTTCAATGGTGTTAATATGTGTTCCATCTACAGAATTTTTAAATTCAACACAATGGTTCACGGTATAATGAGAGTGGAATAGATTTTAAGTTTTTCTGTGCCCCTTCCAACCATCAGTAAATATTTTTGAAGAGAAGTCGATGTAACGAGACATGGCAGATAATAGAGTTATTTTGTCTCTTTTATCAACCTTGCATAATATTATTCTTCTCTCCGGAATTCTTTCTACAAATCCTAGCACCCATACTCCATCAATCGGATGCCCACGATGATATTTTCTCTTTCCAAATTTGGATTCATCAATCTCAACAATAATGTTTTCCCTTCCTATTGCATTGAGATTCGAATAATAATTTTTTATTAAATTTTTGCTCAACTTTAAAAGTGTTTTTCCAACCGTTTTTCTGTTCAACTTTAAACCCCTAGAGATCGTTTTTACAGAGATTCCTTCGCACCAAAGTTCGATAATCTTCAGAATCAAGGTTCTGTTTAATTTTCTTGCGCAAAAAACGCTACCCTATAAGAAACTTTCACTAAGTCTGCACTCCTTCCATACACATCTTTTAGATTCTTCTTCTAAATTTATGATACAAAGCTGACCACAATTTGCACAAGACTTTTCGAAATCTTTTGATTTGTATACATCTTTGTATATTTTGTTTAATTCATCAGAGGACATAAAGAAATTCAGCATGCTTTAATAGGGATTAAATATAAAAATTTAATTCTCAATATTAATAATACCATAAATAGCTATAGAAAAAACTCAATTTATTTCCAAATTTTTATTAAATATATTTTTTAAGTTTCTTCCTCAACATTTGATTTTTCTAAAACAGGGGCTATTTTTATATTTTTTACAATTATACTGGTTTTCACCAATTTTGGTACCCGACCTCCCAAAACATTTGATCAGTTTATGCATAAATCAGTAATACACAAGTTCGAGTTTGTTAATGATGAAGGATACCATACTAACACGATTGAAGGCAGTTGGAGTGGAATCAAAAGAGTTGTACCATTTAGGATGAGGACGTTTGAAAAGCTACCATTTAAATTATTTGAGTATATTTGGTGTCGGAAACATGAAAAACACGAATTATTTGATATGTTTATTAAAGAATTATCGAATTAAAAGTATTTAACATTTTTATTTTTTTATAAGTTTTTAAAAATGGTATTTATCGGTATTCGAACTCTGAATACTAATGTAAAGTTAGTCCCAGCTCTTTTCTTTTTGGAAACATGTATGGTTTATAAAAAATAATTAAAAATAATTAAAAAAAGGATAATATTATCGGGGTTCGAACCCGGGGGGTAATCAAGTAAAGTTTAACCAATTAACCTAACCAACTAAATAGGTTAATACCAGGATTCGAACCCGGAGGATAAATAAGTGCACCTCAACCATTTAATTTTAAATTACTTTATTTAATTTATTTATTAATTATCAAATAGGAGGTGGGGTCGTTCGCGATGCGTTTTTGGCTATAAATTAAAAATTTAAAAAAATTACCCTTGTTTTTGTAAAATAAAAAAAAGAGGAAGAAAAAGAATAAGGAACAAAGAAAAAAAAAGAAAGAAAAAGAACAGGGAACAAAGAAAAAAAGAAGGAATAATATATGCTGAACGAATAAAACACGCACATATTTTATCCTTATATAGTATAATAAAAACAATGTCGTTTAATAATATAATTTTTTTTCTTTTATATATAAAAACCCTAATTTGTTATATCAATTTTTTTCAAAACTCATGAAGAACTTGAGAATCAAAATTATTCCCTGATGGATGGAAAAGTTATAGAGGAACTGATCAAGATTTAAATTCTCATTATACAGTTACCCACAGTGTTGAATTTACAAATATAGTCGATGAAACTCATATAAATACAATTGAAGGAAATTGGCCATCGATAAAAATAGATATTACAAAGAGTTATGAACAGAGGAATTTATTGATATATAGTTAATTAGATATATGGTAAAAGAAATTAAGATTAATTGCTGATTTACTTAAATATTCATTTTAATTAATTTTATTTTTCGTCTTCTTTTTTTCATTTTACAAAAACAAGGGTAATTTTTTTAAATTTTTAATTTATAGCCAAAAACGCATCGCGAACCACTCTTCAGCCTATCAAATAATTTTATTTAAAATTAATTAAATTTTTGCTGGGGGGTTAACTCCGCAAATTAACCGTTTTCTCGGTAACTTGCATTTCCTGCGAACTTTTGAAAACTGTTTTATATTCACAAAAACAATATATCGAATCGAATTTTTTTTTAAAGGTTAATTGCGAAATTTCAAAAATTGTTTTTTTAGTTAGTGAAATTAACTTTCTGCAATGTACACTGTTGCATCTTAATCATCCGCCAAACCATGCCCTGTTTTTTCTTTTTCGAAATGCAATTTCCCTTCACAACGTGCTTCTGGGCAACCAGTTATCGTTGTTTTGATTAGACCATGTTCAATTGCGTATAAATATGCATAGATTCTGTCCCTGTTCTTTCTGTTAAATCGCATTTATTAAGCAGTGATCTTAAAAATGTGTTTTATATTTTAAAAAATTAAATGCTTTAAACACGGATTTGTAACTTCTTCTAATACTAAATATTAACCAAAAATAGATATAGGGTTTTTCTATCGAATTTGTACATTTCGTCAATCAAATTAGACAAGATCAGATTATTCGTACACAACGTCAATCAAATTAGACAAACATATTTATTTTTAGGAAAGCGTCAATCAATTTAGACAAAATCAATTTATCATAAAATTCATGCAATCAATTTAGACATTTTATCGATCAATTTAGACAAATAACTAAATAATGTCAGAATAATAATTTCCTGCCTATAAATATATAATTCATTGAATTTTCAGAATATGAATCCTCCAACAGAAAAGTCAGAACAAATGCAAATTAATCCTTCTGCAAATGAACCGATAAGTAACCAACAATACGAAAGAAAATATGTATCTACTTCACAATCTCAAAGGGAGAAGATCATTTCGTTATATAATAAAAATATTAAAATTGTTACAATAGCTGAACTTACTGGCGTTAAAAGAACATCGATATATAACATCTTGAAAATATTTAAAAATTCTATGCGTATTTCCGTATTACCGAAAGGAGGTGATATAAGGGGTATTTTATCTGAAGAGGAAAAAATAGCAATTCGAAATTGGGTTGATAAAAATCCAACAATAACAATCAAAGAACTGGTACAAAAATTTCAACTTGAATTTAATAAACAAATATCTAAAAGTACAGCTAATCGTTGCTTAAAAAATTTTCATTATACTTTTAATGTGTATCACTTTCGCCAGAACGAAGAAATAATGCGAATACTATTGAACAAAGGAGGTTATATGCAGAAGAATTTAAAATACATGTTTTAACAATAGAGGATAAAAATTTTGTATTTATTGATGAAGTCGGATTTCAAGTATGCACACGGATTAAACGTGGCAGAGCAGAAATTGGAAATTCTGTTATGTTTATACTCCAAGCACCAGATCACGAAACATTTCTGCCTTAAACAAATATGGAACACTTAATTTTAAAATTAATAATTTACCTGTAACTGGAGAATCGTTTAAAATTTATTTAACAGACTTAAAGAGATTATATAATGCCCAAGGAATAGAGAATCCAATATTCATTTTAGAAAAAGCTCGAATTCGTCATTGCGGTGGCTTAAATGCTATAGTTATTAAATATAATATACATTTATTATATTTACCTCCCTATTCTCCGTTTTTAAACATGATTGAAAATTGTTTCTCAAAGTGGAAGCAATATGTACTAAGGCAAGCATCAAACAACGAAACTGAATTGTTTAGGAATATCAATGATGGATTTGAGTGTTTAAGTGTGTCATATTGTGATGGATATTTCAGAAAGATGTTAAGGTATATTGAAAAATGTATAAATTCTGAAATTATTGATGAATAAATTATTATTATAACATTGTTTATTTATTTGTGTAAATTGATCGATAAAATGTCTAAATTGATTGCACGAATTTTATGATAAATTGATTTTGTCTAAATTGATTGACGTTTTCCTAAAAATAATTATGTTTGTCTAATTTGATTGACGTTGTCTGCGAATAATCTGATCTTGTCTAATTTGATTGACCAAATGTACAAATTCGATAAAAAAACCCTATATTACTTTTATCGGTAAGTCACCGGTATTGGGCGGTTGTTCCAGTTCAAACACAATTTTTTATTTTTTTAAAAAGATTTTTATTATTTTCAATTTTGATTTATGAAAAGATTTTATTTAAATAAATTAAGCATAATAATTTTTGGTAAGGTTACACTTTTGGGGGGTGCAGGTTCGAATCCTCTCTATAACTTTTTTTTTTATCAAACTATCAATTTTTAATGAAAAAAAATTAAAAACGATGAATATCTTTGAATTAACTGAAAGGACATCAAGTGAAGCTAAGAGTTATGAATTAGCACTCGAACTAAATTTAATTAGTGTATTAACAAGAAGATGTGTAAAATGCAATAATGTAATGCATATAGAAGCAGGAAAGAAGCGACATTTATTGGACAAAAGATTTAGATGTTATAAAAGATCTTGCAGAAACCAATTAAATTTTTTTAGTAAAACAATTTTCGGAGGGACACACTTATTACTCAGGGAAATTTTGCGGTTAATGTACTGCTTTTCTATTGACTTTTGTAAAAAAAAAAACAAGACAACATTTAAATTTATCACCAACAACAGTTAATAATTGGTTTAAACTTTTTAGGAGAATAATTTATTTAGATTATTTGAGTAATGTCAACAGAAAAATAGGCGTTCAAAATTATCAGTTGAAATAGACGAGACACACATCTGCAAACGAAAGTATAATAAAGGTATAGTTTTGGGATCATGTATTTTTTTTACACCCTGGGGTGTAAAAAAAATACATGATTTAAAATTAATATAAATATTTAATAAATTTTTTATTCATGACAGCGAAATTTTATCAGGAAATTCTTCTTTCTTTATTTAACTCTAGTAATGAACAAATAGTGAATTATACGATGAGAGTGGGATTGATTCCAAACCACTATAACTGTCTATCTTGCTTAAAGCCAGCAAAACTAGTAAAATGTTTGAGAAATAGAGATGGCTTGGCATGGCGCTGCATGCATGTATCATGTAAACATTATAAATTATATTCAAGCATTCGAAAAAATAGTATTTTTGAAAACATTAAACTTGAAATTAAAATGTTAATGCAGCTATTATGGAAATGGAACATGGAAACAACACAATCGAAAATCATGCGAGAAATAAGCGTAAACAGAATTAGTTTAATGAAATTTTTTAAAAAATTAAGAGGTTGTTGTGAGAGATTTTTACTTGAAAATCCAATAAAATTAGGTGGTGCTGGTATTATATGCTACTGGACGAGAGTTTGTTTCGGCACAAACCAAAATAGCATCGTGGTCGTCTTCAGAACACGAATTATGGGTATTTGGTATAGTGGATACTTCTTACAGCCCAGCTCGTGGTTATATGAAGTTAGTTGAAAACCGATCAGCATCTGTATTATTACCTATTATAAAAAATGTGGTAAGAAAAAATTCTACAATTCACAGTGACGAATGGGCTTCATATAAGCGTTTGAGTGAAATGGAATACAAACATAGCACGGTGAATCATAAGTTGAATTTTGTGAATCCAATTACAGGTGTACATTCTCAAAATGTAGAATCTTACTGGAACACACAGAAATTAAGATCTAGGACGATGAAAGGTATTAATGGTAACGAATTAAATAGCTATTTAGCTGAATGGATGTGGAGGAATGGTTTTGGATTTTATAATTGGCAAGCATTATTGGATTTAATTAAATTTAATTATTAATTATTTTTAGATCGGGGTGTATAAAAAATACATGACCCAAACAATATCCATCTGAAATTCTGATTCTTTAATTAGAGTCTTTTCAATACCATAGGTGCACATACAATTTGGTGCAATTAGAACGTGTGATTGTAATATCGGATACAATGCAAAGGTTCATGAATTTTATCAAAAGTACTTAAAATACTTTCGAATTTCATAAATTTTTTTTTAATTAATTATTACTTAATTATTATTTAATTGGTTTTTTTTTTAATTTTTTATTATTTTTGGGTGGTGTATACTCACTCATCGCCTAAATTTCTTAATTAAAAAATTTACAAAAAACAATGCTAAATTTATAAAAAATTTGTATGATAAGAAGTTAAATATTGGTTTGCAGGAAAAACAATTCATGTGTTTAATTGAAATTGTAAGAGTAGCGGGCTATTTCTGGGTAAAATAGGATAATAACAAAAAAATAAAAAAATTACCCCTAAAAATGCATTTCAAAAAATTGGAATAAAACGAATTAATTTTAATAATCAAAGCACTAGAGTTAAAAAGAATAAATAAATGCAAATTTTGCACATCAAATTTAGATTTAACAATATTGAAAATGACCGTGCATAATACTCCTGGGCAAGTGTTAAAAAAAAATACAATATTTGGAAGGGATTACCATTTTATAAAACTAAGTTACAAAAAGAGAAAATATTGCGAGTTTTAGAACAATGTTGGGCTAAGTTTCAAAAGATTTTAAACTGTTTTAACATTGGTATCGATCATAAAAGCTATCATCGTTTATTCAAGAGAATAGCACCCATATTAGTTCCTGGCTATTATAACTATTTTAACCAGTAGGGAGGAGACAAAATATCAATAGAGATCATTGAATCCAAATTTGAAAAGAGAAAATATAACCGAGGCCATCGTATGGATTCTGTATGGGTGCTGGGAATTTTAGAAAGAGGTTTGAATGGCCGACTTTTTCTCGCTGCAGTAGAAAAAAGAGACAAAAAAACATTAAAGGAAATTATTTGTAAACTAGTTGCAGCACAAAATAAAATTATTACTGACGGTTGGTGTGGATATATAGTGCTTGACAGTATTTTTGAAGCACACGATATTGTAAATCATTCTATACAGTTTGTAAACCCAGAAAATGGAGTGCACACAAATAGAATTGAGGGACATTGTGCCGGGACTAAAATGCATATACTACATGAGGGAGATAAAAACTTCATATCGATATGTATTTAGTAGGAATGATTTTAATTTTAACGAAAATAAGGAATGTTTTAAAAAGTTAATAAATATTTTATTTTTTTATTTAACTCTTTTTTATAAAAGAGGGGTAATCTTCTTATTTTTTGTTAGTATCGAATTTTAACCAGAAACACCACGATAAACATACTTGTTTTAAATTTTTTTAGTAAATCGTGTTTGTATACTATTTTTACTATCGCTTATCACAATTTATTAAGCAATTTCTAATGATAACTAATTTAATTGTCTAATAAAATTTTGAATTATATTCTTAGAATCAAATTTATATGCAGAAAATTTTTTAATTACTATTACAAAAAGACAAAGTATTTTAACTTTTTATTTATAATTATACTTTTAATAAAAGTTTTAATGATAAGTGAGAGTTCGAATCCTAACTAAATGATTTTTATTCTCAAATTAAGAGAGTCAAAAAAGAAATTATCGATAATTTGATACTTTCATCCTATTAAAGGCGGATCCATATCATAAGACTTTGTATAAACTTAAATAAAAAATAAAATACATTTCTAATATAAATTGTTATTGATCTTTTAGTAATACCGAGAACTCGATAATAATTGAGAAAAATTCCTTATATAAATAAACTTTCAACGACAATCCTCTTTTTCCTAGTAAAATATATTTAAATCTCATGTTATAATCATATCAACAATGTTTATTCGATGTCTATACACATATAAAGGGATAAAGGATTGTTGAGTAAGTACCAATGTGCAGATAATTTTGTTACACGTCATTATGTGTGTTAAAAACAAATTGAGGTTATCTATATTTACATCAAAATCATAAAATTTCAAATGTTTAGAAGAATTGTGTAATCAACATAAAAGAACACGAAAAATATTGAAACTAAAAAAATGCTTGATATTCAAATAGTCTATTTAATTTAGATCGATAAATCGAAATTCTTCTCTGTCTTATATTAAGGGTTTATTTCAACAAGAGCATTTGTTTTTTCCAAGACCTTAATTGGATATCTAAAGAAATAAAGCTACCACAATTCTAAACATTTATATAAATAGTAGTAAATGGTTGAGTCAACAGACAACAGACATTTTAATTTATATAGACTCAATAAATTAAAATGATATGATGATGTTAAGTTTGAGGAGTTGTATGCTGTTTGACATCTCCACTTTTATATTTTATTTTCAATTTCTTAAAGTGTCGGAATATACATAAAATATTTATAGACTCTGGTCTAAAATAAAAATTGTAATGTTTAATGCTGTATCAACAAACACAACATAGAAATAAGTATAAAAGTTGTAACACTAATAACAGTTTTTGGTTAATTAAACATCGTAGAGATGAATATATTGCAATGAATATGATTGTAGTCGATGACATACACCCGTCCGTACTACAAATAAATGTGATAGTGAAGATTGAAAATGATAGCAATATATATCTATTATAAGAAAACAGAGTTATTATATCAATATAGAAATCGTTATGGTCTATCTAATATAAAAAAATATATGGTTTCGAATTCCTGGTCTAAAAGTTTAAAGACAACGACTAATCTCAAATATAGAGCATTGTATGGTTGTTGGGGATTACGATAGATGATCACAAACAAATTATTTAAAGATTTCGATAGTCCTAAAATCAATTCCATCCAGGAACATCGTTAGTTGTGACTAAACTTTTCATGAACTTCTAAGCCGAATATATCATTTTTCCTAATTGCCGAGTCGAATATACCTAAAAAGACAATTAAAATGATAGTTTAATATTTACATTTAATATAGAAATAAACTAGATTTCTTTTATATTTTTTGGAACAGTAAAACACATTGTTATACAACCTATATTATGTAGGTTCAAATGTAAAATATAACGTAAAATTCAGATTTCGGGACATTTTTACGGTTGATCTCTTTGCGGAAGTAAAATTAAATAAAGGAAGAAAATAGTCAAATACTTATATTTGTGAAATTTTCATAATACAATATCGGAAAGTGTTCCTATACAAATTACTTCTATATCCCTTAAACTTCAGTGCATAGTTGCGGTTTTTGATATGGTTATGTTTAAAAACATAAAGTATTGATACATACAAACGCGTCGTGCATATATACAGAAGATATAAATATCGACATATGCACTATAAAAACAACATAGAAAATTGTAATGATTATATTCATTAAGAAAAAGATGAGCCTTTACCAAAATATATACCAATTAAGTGTTAGGATAAACCAGGTATCTTAGTACAATAAGTACTTCTTCAAATCAACATTTCAAGTTGTTATAGGGATTTTCTTCGGTTATACACAGCCCTTAGAGCTACGTTTTAGAACTACAAAACAAGAAAAATGAAAGCTTATCATTCCACTTAAATGCCGAAAAATGCGAAACCTCGGATATTTTCTTGCTTTTACTCTTCTCCGGACAGATCCATGTATTTTGTTGAACCAAATAGTTTATTAATCTATTTTAATAAATATAAAATACAAAAAATAGGTTAAATAAATCATTATTTAATATAACATATTTCTTTTAAAGCCTCTAATATTGCAACCCACATTTTTATTTATTTTGTTTTCTCCAAATAAAATACCACAAATGATCATTAATATTTTTTTCGTTCCGATTTCGCGCGCATATAAGCGTCTTTAATACCGTGTTCATACCATCCACAGTGTTTGTATAAACACCTGTAATTTCGTCCTTAAAAGATACAGAAAGAATCAACTGTGAAGTGTTCATGGCCCAATTCAGCATATGCTTTAATATATGGCTTCCATCCGTCTGTGTAAACTACTGAGCCTGGTATAACATGAATCGAAAGAGCTGCTTTTATAGCGTGGTATCGCGAACTGGTATCTCTAAAGTACACATTTATTTAGCAGGTGTCCTTTCAACCCCAACTAAAAAACACGCGCCTTTAACGTGGTGCCCCTTCTTGTATTTTCTTTTTCCATTTTTGTTTCATCGTCCTCGACTATTATATCAGGATCCCCAATGCATACGTCTATCAATTCAATCATATCACTTAACATTTGGTGAATATATTTACGTCATGTTGTTATTGCCTCCGAATGAACCCCAGTCATTGCAATTATGAAAGCCACTGGCGTCTTATGGGTGTAAAAATAAATTATTACCTAAATTTTATTGACGCCGTTCCGACTCCTGAAAAGAACGTTCCCATAAGCAAGCCGGTCGAGTGTCTATAATCTTTTTTGGAATATTTAAATATCTTCTTCTTTACGTTAAGAACCTTCACCCGCCGACACTTTCGACATAATCTTTCACTTCTAATAACATTATTCTCGATTAAATAATATATCGACTTTTCCTCTGTTTCTACAGGTTTTAAGAGTGTTAAAATTTCCATGGGATTTTTTTTTAATTTAATGTCTAGGAGGTACCAATTATATAATAATTTTCGGAGAGTCAACTTTTAACATAAAAAATGTTCGGTTAAGCATCCCCCTATAAGTGCCTCCGTGAGGCACTTATAGGGGGATGCTTAACCGAATATCAACCTGTTATATTAATAGAGGATAATCAAATGATAATATTTTAGTTATTAAACACATAATATTTGTTGATATTGTGGCTTATAACAAGTTCTTTAAAAGCGAGTTGATATGTTAATTTGATCAAAATATCAAAATCATTAGTTGTATGTATAGAATGGAAAAAAAAATTCATCAAGCGAATATTTCTTAAGAAATATATTGATATTCGCTTGCCTAAGATTCATGAAATACGGTATATTAATTTTTTTTAAACAGCAAAACAATCTATATCTTTTCTATAATATGTTACATGCACAGGTACCATTATATAACTTATGAGGCGACATAAATATTGAAATGTAAATAAAATATTGAAGATCAATATTAAACATCAATATCTTTATTTTAAAAAAATGGACAATCTATTTATATCTTTAGACATAATATTTTAGAAAAAAAATTGAAAATTCGGAGGAGTTTTTGTTTTTTTGTTTAAAATGTATGTAAACGAAAAAAAAGAGTACCCCTAAAATGACTTTGTGGAACGAGGAAGGAAGAAAATTAATTATTAAATATATTGAAAAGTATTTAGTTAAATGCAAGTATTGCCACTCGAATGTACGAAAAGTAATCGGCAGGAAAATACAGTACAGTGCACCTGGAAAAGTTGCAGAAAATACTATAATATTTTGACTGGTACACCATTCAAAACAGGAAATCTTTCTTTAGAAAGTACACTTTCTATAGTGCAGATGTGGTGCTCAAAGATTACAGCAACCGCCATTTCTGAAGTGTTAGAAATGGATAGGCAGGTGGTTTCCAAAGTTATCAAAAAAATTGGCAAAAAACTTAAGGCATCATATAACGATATGCTTAAAATGATAGGAGGCCCAAATATAATCGTTGAGATCGACGAGTCAAAATTTGGAAAAGTAAAATATCATCGTGGGCATAGAGTCGAAGGCGTTTGGATCTTTGGCATGGTTGAAAGAACTCCAGAAAGTAAAATAATTCTTGTACAAGTCGACAACAGAAAGAGGGAAACATTAGAAGAGCTAAAGAAAAAACATGTGCACGAAGATTCAATAATTTATAGTGATTTTTGGAAGGCTTATAATCGACTTGCGAATATTTTTAGTGAGCACAAGATCGTTAATCATTCAGTAGCTTTTGTAGATTCGAATTCTGGTGTGCATACAAACACTATAGAGGGTAACTGGTCTGGAATAAAACAGCAGGTTAGCTACTCCCAAAAAACTCGTAAATCCGTTGAAATCTATTTAATTAGATACGCTCTACGTAGAAATTTCGGTAAGAACATGTTTGTTAAGGTATTAAATATGCTTTTCTAATTATTTTAATTTTTAAGTTTTTTTAAAAAGAAGGGTAATTTTTTTATTTTTTGTTTAAATACTCTTTTGGGCAAAAAAACGTAACAGCGACCGAAAATTCTATTAAGCCCTGACAAATAAAAAACTTGTAGGATAGAAATATCCCTTGATATGCTGAATTGTCTGGTATACATTATATTTTGCCGAAATTCAATTTTCACGGATTGTATAAGTGTTATGATATTGATAGCCACAGAGGACTATAAATTCAATCGAATTTGTAGCGCAAAACCTGAAATATTAAGATTTGAAAGTTCAAATCCAAATTTATGTAGTTTTATTTAAAATCCTCGCCTTAACAAAGAAGTATCATATACAATTCTATGTTTGACTATATAAAGATAGATAAACATCTTTCATTTTCCTGATAATAAATTTACGTGAATATTAAATAAATATCAATATGTATAGAAATTATTTTGTATAGAAACTATTTTAATAGAAATACAATAAGCTCTATTTTTATGCATAATGCGTTATAACTTACAACATCATGTTGAATTAAGCTTAAAAGTTATTTCGGACGAAAACTAACAGACAAAATATATTGTTCAGAATTTTTGATATTTTCGATACTCTAGTTTGAGATTGTTTTTTTTTTGATTTCTAAAAGAGAGAGAAAATAACAATAGTAAAAATTTTTCCTGTTATACAAGCATCAGAACTAATAGAAAAAAATCTACATTATGATTAAAATATAAAATGGGTACAAAAATGTTTAGCATATTTATATTTTTGTTGATTCGGTAAGTTGTATATATAGCAAACATGTTGAAATCTAAAAAAACGCACAGGTTTAAAATAATCCTTGCAAAGGGTTTCTAATAAGTAAAATTTGTTTTTAAGAAAATTGATTATGGTGGTTGTCCATCCAAGGTTAATATGTTATAAAGATATTTGAATTCTTCAAATATAATAAATTTTTCATTATTATTGTTTTTTAATTTTTACTAAAGGAGAATACATTTTTTAAATTAATAAAGAGGGATATACATGTTCTACCTTTAACTTTGTATAAATATATGTTAAACAGATACAAACTTAGATATATTTATAGTACTTTTTTTAATTTATGATTTTTTAAAATAATGTCCATTTTTTTATCTAACTTATTTTCTATAGATCTAGTATAAAATATAATAAATCACAGATCTATCTTTTAATGCGTTTTATATAGATTGTAGATTGTAACGTATGTATTTATAAACATCAAATTTTAACCTTTATGAAAAAGAAGTTAACTATTCTAGTTTTGATTGTACTTTTGTTGTTAATATTTGGGTTTTGGATCGGTTTATATATTGCCATTAGTCTAAGTCTTCCAGACATAGAACTCTCTGACTTAAAAATATCTGGTTGTATAAACTTGCCCAATATTGAGTTAAATATACCCAAGATTAGGTTAAATATACCTAATATTCAGTTAAACAGACCTTATAACAAATACAACAACGATATTAATGAGTCTAATGAAGAAGCAAAAATGAATTCAACATCGAGACCCCTGTATGACAACCATACTGAAAACGATATGAATACTTCGTATGATAATGATTTTAATTTAATGGAACTGTTCGAAGATCGAAATTCAACTTTAACCCCTTTTGAAAGTACTAATATTGGTATTAAAAGTACGTCTGAAATGACAGAAGCTGAACAGTTAGTTACAACTACAAAAGCTTTAATCAATACGACAAAAGCTCGAAGAACAACTATACACCCAAACACAGTAGCTCCTTATACAACAAGGACGATAGTTCAAACAACATTGGCTCCTTCAACAACAACAACAACGATAGATCAAACAACAGTAGCCCCTTCAAAAGTAACTCTTTCAACAACAACGACGAAAGCTCCAACAACAACGATAACTCCAACAACGGTATCTACTTCAACAGACGCTCATTCAAAAACAACGACGAAAGCTCCAACAACAACAGTAGTTCAAACAACGGTAGCTCCTTCAATGACCACGACGAAAACTCTACCACGAACGATACCTCCTTCATCAGTAGCTCCTTCAACAACAAAGCATGCTCAAACAACAACGATAGCTCAAACAACAGTAGCCCCTTCAAAAGTAACTCTTTCAACAACAACAAAAGAAGCACCAACATCAACGATAGCACCAACAACAACGAAGAAAACTCCAACAACAGAAGCTCCGACAACAACAGTAGCTCCTTCAACGACGAATGCACTTTCAACAACGAATGCACCTTCAACGACGAATGCTAGAACAACAGAAGTTCCAACAACAACGAAGAAAGCATTAAAAACAACATTAGTTCCAACCACGACGAAAGCACCGACAACAACAACGAATGCACCTTCAACGACGAATGCTAGAACAACAGAAGTTCCAACAACAACGAAGAAAGCACCAACAACAACAGTAGTTCCAACCACGACGAAAACACCAACAAAAGAAGCACCAACCACGACGAAAGCTTCAACAACAACGAAGAAAGCACCAACAACAGTATCTCCTTCATCAACGAATGCTCCTTCGACAACAGTAGTTCCTTCAACGACAAATGCATCAACAACAACTACAGAAGCGGTAAAGCGCGCAACGAGTAGAAGATTTTGTGCCCTTGATAAAAAATATTATGTATTAACTGAAGGAAGTCTAGATTTGAGATTTTTAAATGGAGACATATTAGAATGTATACTACGTTGGCCATCCATTAATGAAGATGGTCCAAAAGTACCAGCACATGCGTTGGAAATTAACTCCTTTCTCATGATCAGAAAGGGGAAACCAATAAAAGTATATGTCCCTCGGAATGAAAATGGAGCAACCCATTTTATAAATAATATTAAGGACTATATTAACATTAAAAGTGAAGAAATAGCAAAACAACTAAACAGATTTTGGTTCAACGAAAAATAATTTAGAGGATAAATCTCATCTTATTAATTAAATTCGGTATTTTTACCAAATCCTAAACATTCAACACTTTATCATTATAATTCATAGAATAAACAAATACTACAACAGCATAAATGGTTACGGTCTAGTATTGGGGGCCCTTTTAAAAAAAATAAAATAAAGCTAATTATTAATGTTTTTGATTTCGGAAGAAGAACTAGTACAGAATCGAATGCGTTTGATTATACTACAGAACTTGGACTTATTCCAACTTTGCGAACTAACTGTTCAAATTGTTCTGGTTTGTTGTATAAAGACAACAGTAAGCAAAGAATGGAGTGAATTCAATGTTGCGATGTAATAGAAAACATTGTCGAAAACGATTTTCAATATTTGAAAATACCATCTTTGAACACTCAAAAGTTGAAGTTTCAAAATTCCTTGAAATACTATATTGCAATGCATTAAAATTAACAATATCGGAAACTGTTAGTCACACAAATGTCAGTCGACAGACAATAGTCGATTGGAATGAAAAAATAAGAACAAAGCTAAGTGAAAAATTTAACCAAATAATAACGGAAAGAATTGGTGGGATAGGTTTTACAGTTGAATTAGACGAATGTCATTTATATGTTAATCGCCGTAGAATTGGTAGAAGAATGGTTGGAGAGCATTTTTGGGTTGTGGCGGGAATTTGCCGCGAAACTTGGCAAGTGTTTTTTTGTATTACTACTACGAGGAGTGCCGTTTTTTTAACAAATTTTGTACTTTGTCATGTTTTACCAGGTACACGTATTATAACAGACGGCTGGCGTGGGTACAACGGATTAAACAGCGCGGGATACATACATAATGTGATCAACCATTCAGGCAGATTTGTCGATTTACTCGATAATACCTTACACACAAATACTATTGAAAGATTATGGCGGATTTGAGGTAAAATATACCGGGCGGATTGGCAAGTGTGAATGTTGAGAAACACGTCAAAGATTATATGTTAAGTCGAATATTAGATTCATTGAATCGTATGCGAAGATATGATGTTATTATTGAAGTAATTAAAGATTAATTTATTTTTTTTAAAAGGGCCCCCCAATACTAGACCGTAACCGCATAAATAGATACTGATTGCTCAGTCTGAAATTTGTCAACATTATTTCATAATTCCATATTTGTTAAAATTATGGTTCTTCGAAAAAATTAAAAGTAAAACATAATCTGTAATCGATAGTCTGACACCGCTTTTGGTGCACCTCCGGCTATGGGGCAACCAGCCCTAAATAAAAACCTCGTATTTGGAGCATATATTTTTACTATTTTCATATTTACCTTTTAAATTTGTATCCGATGTAGATGGTGCCCGGCAGCTAACCTTATAGTTAGCATATTACAACGGTTCGAATCCTTTAAAGTACTAATTTAAATAATTTTATTTTTTATAATTAAGGAAAACTTTCGTTTGTAAAAATATAACGCATGAATTACTGAACATATATTTATACTAAAAAATTATTTACCAAAGTAGAGCTCGTTACATGGTTATTCGACAAGGAATAAATCCGACGCTCAACGCTATGTCTTCATCGTAAGGCTTTTATGGCCTGGAAATAAACAAAATAATTCACAGATTGCAAGAATTGGAGGTGTTGCAACTATAGTTGCCATACTATCATACAAGAATTTCTATAAGAAAAACGGATTTTTGATAATGCAGGAATATCGATTTATTATATCTTAAAAATTTGTTTCTACACGCTTGCTAATTTACTACAATGTCATATGCACAGTTTGTTAAAAATAGGTTCATAAACGATTCATAGTATATTTATAAAAAAATTCCAGAAATGATCTATTTTACAAGAACGACTCAGTTGAATTGGGCGGTCATTTAAGAACCTGTCATATTGCTGAGGCAATGTTGATTTATGCTGTGAAATCGTCCTTGGTAGAGGGTCTAGGCAGGATTGGGAATTTTGCATCATTGACGTTTCTAGCAAACCATCAAAAGTTTACTGTGAAATGGTTACAAATCGAAACGCAAGTGTCTAATACAATAATTCAGAAACACGACTAGCTGGCACTACAATTCACAGCGATGATTTCAAGACTTACAGGAGCTTGGATAATGATAAAGATTACGTATATCGTACTGTAGTACATAAGTAAAATTTCGAATGTCCGGATAGTGTTGTTTGCACGCAACAAATTAAATATTTTAATAACACATTGAAGCTAGTTATAAAAAGACGGAAATGGTGTCAGAAAAGAAGACAGTAAAACACTTTAAAGTAATTTATTTTTAGAATAAATAGCAAATCAATTATATTTGAAGCTTTTATGACATTGATTAAAGTTTAGTTTTTATTTAATATGTGTTTGATATGTAATCTTATATTGTCATCTGCAATTATATAATTAATTAGCAACGTAAGCATATAGTTTTTATCGAATTTCCTATTGAAATACAGAATTAATAATATCATATCACAATAATTTTACTATATTGTTCATTTAGAATATTTCTATTGTGTATTACAACAGGAAATTTAAAAGCAAAATTATATTTTTACTCAACTTAGTCATTGTATTCTTTTTACATGAATTAAAGTATATCAATTCATCATGCTTTAGTAAATACATGAAAAGATTCTACTTAAAACGATGCAAACGAAAATATACTTTATTTAACTAAAAATTCAAATGCACATTTTCAAGAAACGTTATTTGGCAAATATTAAATGTTCGTGGAGATCTATGGTCGTAAATATAAACGAAAAGACTGTGCTGCTTTGTGATAGATGGTTGAGAATGTCTTGATGGTGATGTATTGTAGAGAAGGCAATGGTTGCAATGAATTTTGATGTTCGGTTAATAATGAAAAATCACAATTTTGAAAATTTAAAAAGTTACACAATTTAATTTTAGTCTTTTTTTAATTTTTATACCGGGGTACAATCTAAGTATGATGTATACCTGGTCACCATCGTCGTATGATCCTTAAATGCTACCTAAAAATTGAATAAATCGAAAGTCAACCTTCCTTGTGCGTAAGTTTATATATTTTTTAAGGGTACCAAATGAAAGGGTATTCAGAAAATAAAGTGAAGAGTTCAAAAAAGACTACGGGAGATGGGTATGTCGAAACGGAAATTGCCGACAAAATGTAAAGTTACGAAAGGAAGCGTTTCTAGGCTTAAGAAAGACATCAAAAAGTCGTTTAGGTAAAACACGGCTCAATTTAGCGTGAGAACGATATATCCGATTATATGTATTTGGATGATAAGCTGTTCTAGTTGTGTTCACCATTTAGGAAGCCACACTCGCTGTTAAATAAATCTACTATTAGATTATAGCTTTAAAAATCGCAATGAAATAAAATCTTATAAATTTTACAGCATTTAATGGTCGGTTTGACATGTTTAAGAAGAAACATTGGATTTGTTTAAAAGTATTTCTGGTGAGTCACAATCTGCGGAAATGACACACTTAACAGATTTAATAGCAACATAGCATGATAAATTAGACGTATTTGGTAAGCACATAGATTTTTATTGCAACAAATATGCTATATACTGCAAAAATCCACATAAGAAATGTTTTGTTGTATTGAAAAAAAATTGCAACGGATTAAATTCAATAAAATGCGTATAACCATTATACTAACATGCAAAATGACAGTCTAAAAGCCAAACCTTTTAGTTATTAAGAAAACAAAGATCCTAAAACATCTTAAGACTTGAATCTCAACGAGGTTTGGATCGATTACACATTTATCAGAAGCTGCGATGACAACGCAAATTCTCAAATATTATATGAATTTATTAATTTTATGATGGAAAAAGAATAAAGATGAATACTTTCAATTTTAGACAACGTTCCAGCCAAGCCACTTATGCAGCTATGTTACTTGGAATTCATGATTTATGCAAAAAAAAAACACTACATCTAATATGCAACATTACGATATGTGTATAAAAAAGCTATAAAAATCAATATATATATGCTCTAATTGTTTCGTGCAATTTTGAGCTATAGGAGACAATATCAAAAAAATTAATTTCATCAACGTTAAAAACGCGATTCTTTCGATAGTAATGGCATGGGACATGGTCACAAAGTTATCCAAAATTCACTTTTCTATAAAACGATGGGGAGACGAAATAACATACATCGTAGAAGGTATATGTATGAACGCCCTAGAAATTCAATTAGAAAAAAAGATTTAAGATGTTTAAAATGAAGCCTTTGTTGAAAAACAAACGATCCCCGTAAAAATATACCAATATTTGTCAAGGAATCGGATTTAGCATAATTTTATAAGTTATATAGCGCCAAATACATTATCCTATCCTCTTCTACGTTAAAAAACATTTTTTAGTTAATCTTGAAATGGTCAAAGAATGGCGAAGAAAATATAAATACGTCGTAAAATTACAGATATTCTTACCAATAGATAAACATTATTTTAACTGTATTTTTCAAGAAAGCTTTTTAATATTTGACTAAATAGTAAAGTCTAGTTTGTCTAATGTGAATAACAAGGTACATATTTTAGACATGTTCATATTAAAAGTAATATGAACATTTTAAAATAATTCACATATTATATATTTTTTATTATAAAAACGACTGAGCGCAAATTGCGGCAATTTTAAGAAAACATAAACAAAAGAAAAAGTGAAATATACTTAAAATATCAACAATTATACAAAAAAAATTTAATCAACAAATTCAAATTCATTTTCTCTTACTACTAACTCCAATGACACTAATTTTTCCAAATTATCATATACTTTTGATAATTCATTATATTTTCTTGCTTTTTCATAACAACTATTATTAAAATTATCAGAAACAACGATACTTATATGATCAATCACGTTACGTTCTACAAGGTTGTTATCGCTTTTGATGAAATTTAACATTTTCCCGAAGTCTAGATTTGTTTCGCTCAAACTCGCATTAATGCCACGGTAGCAATTCAATAGTGGGGGGGTGATTTAATTTATTAATAAAAAAATATATAAATTAATAAATAAATAATATAAAATTAATAATTAAAATAAGAAAAAAAAATATAAATATGTAAGATTACCACCAGTAAAAATTAAATAACTATTTTATATTTATTGTTTAAACATATACCAAAATAAATATTCAACCTGATAATTTAATCAATAATACTAGCTAAAATAAACTGTAACCTTTCAATACTGTTACAATCACACATAAACTTACCAACGAAAAATTTCTACGGGAAATATAATGTAAGAAACACCTATTCCAATGATATTTTCTCTCTTATATCTCTCAATAGCCTTTCAATATTATTCGTATGAATAGAATTATCGATTCCTGATACAAATTCAATACTGTGATTAATCCTATCATGAATATATCCTACTCTTGACAAATTGCTATAACCACGCCAACAATCTGTGATTATTCTAGTTCCCTGTTCAACGTTGGCCTGTATTAAATTATTCAAAAATTCCGAATTTCTTACCGTTGTAATCGCAAAGAAAACGTCCTTGATTTCTTTACAGATACCTCCAACAAGCCAAAATTATTCTCCTATTAATCTGCGACCAATCCTTCATTTATTCGAAAAAAGATGAACTTCGTCAATTTCGACAGTGTTACCCAAACCTCCGATTTTTCGTTCTCTATGCATAAATTCATAAAATGTACAGTAAACTTCACGTATTTTCTTGTTATGGAAAACTATACGTTCGTTGAAAATACCCGTATGAAGATTAGCTTCGACTAAGTATCATTTTAAGGCATAACCGTATATCAAGCGCAACAATTTCCTGAATAATAATTATTCTAGATTTTCTTAAAAACACACAGGTGTTTATAGAATATCTCTTTCTACATCTTTTGTTGTTGCATCGCGTTAAAGAATTTAACCTCGTCGTTTTTTGTCATTTTTTAACACGATGAATCACATAAGATACATGTATCTAACGACGGTGTTATAAATCCAAGTTCAATACCGAATATTAGGGCAGAGTCTTCATCGCTTGTACGTAAACCAAATTCAAAAAGATTCAACATTTATATTATCTATTTATTAATTTATATATTTTTTATTAATAAATTTAATAAACCCCCCACTATTGAATCGCTACCAATGTCACGATGCCATCCTTCAGATATATTCGTTGTTAATGGCTCAAATTTTAATATTCTTTTAAATAAACTTATATTTTTAATAACAAATATGGGATTCTTTGTTATTATTTCCAATATAAACCCTCTCTCACCGTAATTTAAAAACATTTTAACTTCTTTGGAAGTATACTATTTAACAATTTTCTTTGTATAATATTTATAAAATTCCCTAATATAAATACCTTTTACACATGACAAACACAATAAAATTTTCATCATTGATCCAAAAGTGGGTTTTTTTTATAAATTATCACCAGTCCATATTGTTGAATCTTTTTCCATAAGGATTGCTTAAAGTGAAATAAACAATATTCTATCCCCGGATTAGAATATACTTCTTTTAGTGCAATAAATGTTGAAATTTCCAAATTCAGTATAATTTTTTTGCATCAATCAATATTCTTTTCGATCACAAAATACTGAATGCTTCATTGTATGTTTTTTTGATTTATCTTTCAAAAACATATATATCATTTGAAATACCTTTCCATAAAGTTCTACATGTATAGTGTATGATTGATATAATTCATTAGGAACATTTTGAATGTACCATCTCCAATACTATATTTCGAATTTTGTATATTTTTAAAAAATTTATCACTATATAATATAACTATTCTGTAATTTTGAAAAGTGTACTGTAAAAATTTATCATGTGTTTGTTTCAAAAAAATACGATGGTATAAAATCAATTGTTACATTTAATTCCATTTCATCAGCTCTGTTATTCGTGATTATTTTCTTCATATAGCTTCGTAGTTGGTAAATATTTTTTTTCGGAAACGTCATAAGTATCAGTGATTTTATTGACTATAGCTAGTGGTTAGTCATGTGTACTTAAAAGGGAAATGATTTCGGCGCGAATAATGTGTTACAAATTCGTTGTGGCAGGGTTAACGTTTTTGTTTTTCAAATTTGGGACAGTATCAATAAAAATGATGAATGCACTACATGTTTTAACGGAACATCGAAAACACCCGGTCGATATTGTAATGTTCTGTAGCGATTGCCTTCGTGTTCAAATGCGGCATTATTTCTTTGTGTTTTTATTATTTTCATGTGTGGGGTTTTTTAATAAAATGTAATTTATTTAGTTGGCGCAATTTGCGCCTGACCATCCAAATCGACTAAATCATTTGAACGACGAAAATCGACACAAAATCTAAGTTAACATTTTTTTCGTACTAAAAAAACCGGGTTTACCACACGGAAATGCTTTCCTCATCTATACCTTTTTCTTCGTATTCTCTAATTAATTCCTCAAACTATTTTTTATCTCTTGAGTTTTTTATTGACCTGTTCCAACTAATTGGGGTTGCATTTTTCGCATTGATAAAGCATTTTAAAGGTATTTCAACATCATTGTTTATCCGTTGAATAAACTTATTGCCTATCTCAATTTGTTCTTCTTTCAAGTTTTCAACTATATAAAATACTTCAGCGTATTCTTTTCTTCATACATAAATTTTAAATCAATACTTTTTGTTGTTTTCATTCCCGAGCCATCTATGAATTCAAATTTTTTTTCAATAACATGAAAACCTTTCAAATTTAAAGTTTGCATATAACAATTTGTTATACACCATTGACTATCACCCGTATCAAAAATTACTGGACAAGTCTTTCGTTCAATTTTGATGTTTCGAATATCTAGGTCAGTATCTCTTTTTATGAAATCCGATTTTATATTATTCATTTTTTTATCTTCTCTGAACTTTCATTACTGTAATGTCCATATTTTCTTCAAACAAAACATATATTGCAGTTTAGTCTTTTTTTGCATAATGTTTTTGTCGTTTACTATCATTTGTTATTTCGAATATTTTCTTTTCATTTTTATGTTTATTATTGTTTATTTTAGTATAAAAATTTTCAATCTCACATATTCTTCCAATCACATCATCTTACTTTACACCTATTGAATAAACAAATTTTGCATGTTTTTTGGTGAATATTCTGAACGTAATTTTTTGAAAATAATATCGTCTCCGATATTACTTTGAATCATAAAATACTTTAATCGTAAAAGATATTTATACGATGATTCTTCTCTGTATTTATGTAATGATTTTATTCCACACTCGGTGCAGAAATCTATTACAATTCCCTTGAATTCTTCCCAGGTATTGGTAAAGCTTATTTTGCGCAAGATTTTTTTAATGGAATTTGTTAAAATCTAGCTTAAAACATTTCGTTAAATATAATTTAATTAATTTTAAAATCATCAAATTATCAATTATGTCTTATTTTTCCGCAATCCTTTTTTGTATTACTTGTTTTTCCGTATTTGCTATTTCAACATCAAGCGTAAATGTTCTGTGTATATGCACCATCAAATCCTTTTCAACTAAAGCAGTGGTGCTTATTATATAATTCAATAATTTACCAATATTTGGATGGTTCTCGTTTATTCCAGCATTGAATCCCCGATGCCATCCCTCAGATATGTTCGTAGTTAAAGGTTCCATTTCTAACCATCGATTATAAACACTTGTTGAAAATTTCTGGATAGTGGTTGAAGTGGGGTTGATCCGATATACATACGCTGGACATAATTAAAAAAATCATTGATTTTTGGTAAATCTTATTTTGCGCAAAATAAACCCAGCCGTATTTATGTAATGATTTTATTACACTCTCGTTGCAGAAATCTATTACAATTCCCTTGAATTCTTCCCAGGTATTTGGAAGTTGACCCTTAACTCCCTTTTCACAATACCATTCTTTGAATTCACGGGTCCCCAGTCTCGCTATCTCAACCATTTTTGATTTTAAAGATTTGGCGTCAAATTGTTATCTTCTTCATACATGAATAATTACATTCGAACTTTTTTCTTGGCATATTTTTATTTAAAATTTTTTATTTTTTCGTATCTTACCACAATGTACACTTGATCTGGCATTTTGCGATGTCAGATGTCATTGATAAATTTTCCTTTCTGTTGAAGGATCATCTTCTAGAATCTGTTTTCTATGAGTGTAGTTTGGTAGTTGAACCTTTCTTTGTAAAATATATATGCTCTTTAAGACCCATCATTTATTTAAAACTTCGTTTAAATACTTTTACCCTGATTAACTACTCCAATCTGATTTGCTACCTTTACACCTGATTGGTTATAAATCAAATCATCACGGTTAGGTTAGGTTAGGTTAGGTTAGGTTAGGTTAGGTTAGGTTAGGTTGGTTAGGTTAGGTTAGGTTAGGTTAGGTTAGGTTAGGTTAGGTTAGGTTAGGTTAGGTTAGGTTAGGTTAGGTTAGGTTAGTTAGGTTAGGTTAGGTTAGGTTAGGTTAGGTTAGGTTAGGGTTAGGTTAGGTTAGGTTAGGTTAGGTTAGTGTTAGGTTAGGTTAGGTTAGGTTAGGTTAGGTTAGGTTAGGTTAGGTTAGGTTAGGTTAGGTTAGGTTAGGTTAGGTTAGGTTAGGTTAGGTTAGGTTAGGTTAGGTTAGGTTAGGTTAGGTTAGGTTAGGTTAGGTTAGGTTAGGTTAGGTTAGGTTAGGTTAGGTTAGGTTAGGTTAGGTTAGGTTAGGTTTAGGTTAGGTTAGGTTAGGTAGGTTAGGTTAGGTTAGGTTAGGTTAGGTTAGGTTAGGTTAGGTTAGGTTAGGTTAGGTTAGGTTAGGTTAGGTTAGGTTAGGTTAGGTTAGGTTAGGTTAGGTTAGGTTAGGTTAGGTTAGGTTAGGTTAGGTTAGGTTAGGTTAGGTTAGGTTAGGTTAGGTTAGGTTAGGTTAGGTTAGGTTAGGTTAGTTAGGTTAGGTTAGGTTAGGTTAGGTTAGGTTAGGTTAGGTTAGGTTAGGTTAGGTTAGGTTAGGTTAGGTTAGGTTAGGTAGGTTAGGTTAGGTTAGGTTAGGTTAGGTTAGGTTAGGTTAGGTTAGGTTAGGTTAGGTTAGGTTAGGTTAGGTTAGGTTAGGTTAGGTTAGGTTAGGTTAGGTTAGGTTAG
>CAUVYM010000863.1:0-12004 GCA_963556165.1 Tipula helvola | reverse complement strand
GTAACCCATCTTGGTTTCTTATGAGTTTTTTTCAAGTTTCAGTGTTAATTTACATCTACGGTTACCTGCTTTTGAAAAACATGAGTCAAGCAGTTTTTTACTTTGATTGTATGTATAATCCAATTAATCTAAATTGTAAATTTCTATAAAATCGTTTCCTTTAAATTTACACAGCCGCAAAAATAAGTAAACAATATTCAAATACATATTATGCTGTTAAAGGATTAACATGGTATACTGTGCCATTTATCAAACGGTTTTAATGATACAACTAAAAATTTGTCTCATTCTTCGTGGTAATTCTATCTGGACACTGTGGACTCTCTCAACGTCGATATAAAACTTCATTCTGGATTTTGATGGAGAAGGGTGAGAGGAGGAGATATATTCCAAAATTCGCCTTGTCACACTTTCTGTTTTTTTTTTTTCAGAAAAAGCAAAAATTTGATTCTAACTGTATTCTACACATTTTTAAGCAAATTTTTGAATGAGTTTACAATAAACTAGGTGTATTTTTGTTTAGTTTTAAAATAAAGTTAATCATTTAAATAGTTTAACATTATATGTTATGTTGTTTTGCCATTATAGTTATAAGTATGTTAAACTAGTTTAAATATATTTTGGTGGTAAATTGTTCGTTGCGGCGGAGTTAACTGCACAATAAACCAGTTAGATTTACCGACACTTGGTGTAGTGCACCGTATAATAAAAATAACAATTACCAAGTTTGAATTGTCGCGGAAAAGGTATAATCTTTGTTTTCTCGCTATTACATTTGTTTTGTTGGAGATGAGACCCGTTTGTTTATTTTTGTTTATCATTTTATTCCAAAAGAACTTCCGCGACATATATTTTTTTGTTGGCGCATCAAAATTCGCGCGGATTGCTGGATCTAACTGGATTAACGCACAGAAATCAAAACAAAAAGAGGAATATATAAAAGGAAAGATAACAACAAACGGGATCCTCCAAGAGCATATACAGGGGAAATACCGCTAAGGCTATGACGACACCATCTTATCTGGATAAACAGATAAGTGAAAAATATTAAAGCAGGACTAGTGTCCATATTTATTTATTATTACTATTATGATTATTATTTTAATTATTTATAAACAAATATTTATTTATTCGTTGATTACTAATTACTAGTTAATTCTTAAAAATACGATTAATCTAATTATATCATATTTAAGCTATATACTACTATATTTATTCTATATTGTATTTAACTCTACATTTAATATATTTGAACTTGCATTAAGGACCGCGGATCCCTTTTAAGTAAATTATTTGTATCTATTTTACCTATGTGAAGTTAATAATACTAATAACTAACTAATTTATGCTATATCGTTAATCTTAGTTTTTTTTGTTACTTTATCCTTCCCAATATCGTTCATTCAGCTTTCATGATGTTTCTTATCTTTTGATTGTTTTCGTTCAATATACAGTCGGTTCTCGGGCCGTGTGATGAGTGAATAATTGAAACAAACTATAGGTGATTAGGTAGGTATGGGGCAGCGCTCTGTGATACCAGGGGCATACCAAATGATTATGCAAGGTATAGCCAGAAGGGAGGGTGGCGAGCATGTGGTGCAATATCTTAACCACAATAGATTACGGCTGTGGCAATAGAAACAAGTTTTTTGTTTGTGTGTTTTCCTTTGTGTTACCGCAACATGCCAATACTAAGAAGGGTGTGAGAAGAAAATCGTATTAAAAATCGTTTCATATCAGGATACTTCCTCGGGTCGACAATATGGGAACAGCAGCACTTCATGATTTCTATGGTAGGTGACAAGAACCTGCCCACCTTCTGCATCTAGCCGGCAAATGTGCTGCAGGTCACCTTTATACAGAACCATAGAAATATTCTGTCAACGGAACAAAAATTCAACCGCAAATAATTCCGTTACATAGCTCAGACAGCTGCTGATGAATTTTAGCTTCACAGTAGTCGTCAACGTTTGTAGCTCATTGAAGATATTATTAGGTATATTTTCGTCACAAGAATTAATTAAATGTTTGTAAAAATCTAGCCCTTCACTCTTTTTCCAATTTTCACCAAAATGCATAAGCAGCAATTTTTTACATCTTTCAATTTTTCTTCACTAATAGAAACTCCTTTTGTTATACATAGTAGATACAACAGTGTTACGATTAATACATTTTCATTTTATTCAATCCTATATTAACATTATAGTTCACTTCTCCTCGAACTGTTATTGCGTTATTTTCCTTCTTGATGAAAATTCTTTTTGCCGTCGAGAATTTGAAATGCCATGACTGGACATTCTTGAAGTGACTTTTATCCAGTTGTTTCCAATCATTTACCCCGCACTCCTCATGTTTGGTTACCGCTTCATGTTGGCTAAATACAGTTAAATAATCTTGGGGATCTGTTATAACTGGTAATTTTTTAAAATTTTTTTCAATTTTCCCAAAGATCCTGTCCGATGGAAGGAAGGAGTGTCCTCTAACTGGGTAGACTAACTCCACAGTCTTTATGTTTGATGCAACCATTGTGGAGTTGCGATTTTTACAACCACGCCCATCGGCACAAAGCCTTATTTTAGAGACAGACGACAGGTCACTTGATATTAGCTGGTAATGAACAGCAGATGCTATTTCATTTGACCCTTTATGAAATTCGTGCCCCATCCATGTATAAATAAAAACAGTTTCGGTTGCCATTTTTGTGCTTGAAGACCCATTAACAACAGTAAAATTATACGTATACAGTAAAGCTTTGGCTTTTAAATTATGTACTCTTTTTTGAATCTGCAATGGTATCTTTTACTGATGATTGTTTCCCCGTTTTATACTTTTCAATAACTCACTGCAGCGAGAGCAGGTGTCGAATGATGGGGCCCCAAATCCAACGTTGTATTGTTGACAAAAAATATTGCGAAAGAATGTTTTTTTTACTTTCAAAATGTCCTCTGAAACTTGGTTATTACACATATTTAATAATGTATTTATTGTAACTTAATGTTACTTAAATGGTAAGGTAAATATGGATGGTTGCTTTTACCACGACAGTAATGAGACTCTAACCATTTCACTTTCTCTATAAATATTTTTACAGACGTTCTTTTTTGTGAATATTTCGTTTGCTGTTTAGCTCCACCATGCTTTTCCTTGGGTAATATTCCGGTGTTAAAATATTTTCTGGCGATCCTTTGCAACCTATCCTTCAAAATATGTAATATACGCAGAAATTTTTTTTAATATACTACCATTTTAAATTTTTCCGGGCTGTTGATTTTAACAAAATATTTTATGGAAATTCCTTTCCTTGAAACCCCTTCCATTTGAAGTCTTGATCGTTTAAGTGTATCGATATACTTTAAAATAAATGTATCCTGTTTGATTTTATTATTTGTAGAATAAAACAGAGAGTGAAAATTACGAATATCACCCATTTTTAAATTTGAACACCGATAAGTTTTATCCCCATTTTGTGAGTAAATTGGAAAATCTAGAGATGCAGTTGGAGTATGCCTAAAACATCCAAGACATATTGTTATTGATAATAAGTTATAATATTTTAAACTAGAAACAATATTATTATTGAACCACTTCAAAATCATTAGAATCATGTGCATATTTACCGCGCCTTTTTTTCAATGGTCTCCTTCCAATTCTCTGGTTTTTTACGCGTTTACGACCCTTTCTGGTAAACAAGGTACTACATAAGATTCACTCATTGCATTAACCTTGATTGATACTATATTAATTTCACACAAAACTTTAAGTATGCTGCCGTTAATTATTATTGAAACGCTTTAAAATATAAAATTATTCTTAGTTAACAAAAGCACTGTACTGCTCATAAAATACAAAACTTATTGAAATGCAACTGTAAAATTATGACAATTTAAAAATTGTAACAGATCACTTGAACAAAAATTATTCCTCTGATTGGTGCTTGGATAAGATGAGTTTTGGTTTGAAGGATGCTTTGGATGAGACGAGTTTTGGAATGAAATGACACCTAATTTTCGAATTATTACTTTCTTTTACGCAAGTAAAAGTATAGTAATCATGAAAATTTTCGACCTTGAGATTATTGAAGATTTATCTGTTGTCTGAGGTCCCCTGAGTCCGAAAAAGTGGGCTTCGAAATGATGTCTGTCTGTCATAGAACCGGAATCACAATTTCTCAGTTTTTATACCAATTAGAATTTTTAGTTAAATAAAACCCATATGACAAATTTCCCATCAAACCGGAATCCTGGTGATGGTAACCTTTTGCCAAGAAATGTGAAAATCGGGAACAACATTTTTTTCGCAATTTCGCTATTTAACTACGTTATAGTGGGAAAAGTAAAAACTAATTGGACAATTTTTCTGGTAAAGGAAAGTACGAAATTTATGCATAGGAAACTAATGCCAAGCTTTATTTTAGGTGAACGATATCGGGAACTTTCTCCGATATCGCGTCTGGCAATTTTTGGAGATATATTGTTAAGGCGGTCAAATATCTTAACAGAGTAAGCCGTTCTAATCAAGAAATTAAAATTTACTCCTAAACTAGGATAATTTTGTCCACTAGAAATACATTACGAAAGGAAATATCCTATCAACAATTCGAAATAATAAAATTAAGTAAAAAAAACTTTTTAACATATCACGTTTTTAAAATGAACTAAAAAGAACAAAATAATTTTTCTTTGCCTCACAGTACAGAAAATTCATAAACTTTACGATTGTAAGTTTTCAGCAATATGAGAATATTTGGAAAATTTAAAACGAAAAACGTGGAGCGCATATAACGAAGTTTTGATACATGGTTCATTAACAATTTAATTTTATGCTCCTTGACAAGTGATGTTAACTGTAATTCTTTTAATACCATAGTTAGCTTTCTTTAGTATGTATTATGTAGCCATCAGAACCGAATTATACCATTATATGCGCTCCACGTTTTTCGTTTCAAATTTTCCAATTATTCTCATAGTTGCTGAAAACTTACAATCGTAAATTTTAAGAATTTTCTGTACTGTGAGGCAAGGAAAAATTATTTTCTTCTTTTTAGTTCATTTTAAAAACGTGATAAGAGCCGTTTATTTTGAAAGTGGGGCAAGTCCACATTTTGTTGAAACGAGAAAATGAAGGAATAGAGAAACAATAAATGCAAAAATATACGGAATTTTGAATTTTCTTATTTTTTGAACAAGTATTAGGGATTATTTTTTTTTTATTTTGACTATAAATTGTTCACCGTTAGAAAGATTATACTTTTATTTGTCTATTGTTATCATTAACTTAAATTTTTTGAAAACTGGACTTGCACCACTTTCAAAATTAACGGCTCATATGTTAAAAAGTTTTTTTTATTTAATTTATTTTCTGCTTTTTTAGTGTTGCCAACAAGGGTGCTGATGTATTTTCTAGTACTCGGTTATTTTGTATTCATGTATTCGGTTTCTTGGAGAATAACAAACTTAGAACCTACTTTTGTTCGGCAACCTATCGAACCTGTCGCCAAATAATTAATATAACTTGCAGGCGCCAAGTTATTGATCGAATTTTTTTCTTCTGAATTTTGATTTGGTCTTGCATAAAAAATCAGCATACTATATGACGTCGATTTATTGTAATGAGCTCGAAAAACATAATTTACAGCACCACCTGGAGTCGAAATATATCGCAAACTATTGAGTATTGCATTGTCATCCAGTTCTGAGCTATGATTAAAGTTTCAAGTCTCTGGCTCATCGGGAAGTTAGTTTAAAATCGATTGCAAAATTTGTACCGAACAGACAAACAGACAGACAAGAAAGCGAGTTAATAAAAACGTTATAAAAAATCAGTCGATATGGAGCACTTGCAATCATCATGAAAATCATGACACTAAATTATGTAAAGATATGGATGGCATTTGGTACAAAACTAATTTCCAGAATTGTTCGCGTAAATTACTGCGAAAATGTAATTTAATCTCGCAGCACATAATTAACATTTAATGCTGTATTTAACATATAAAATCATATCTTTGTGATTTACATTTTTGCTAGACTTGTACCGGAAATTTTAATTAATTGCAACATAAAAGTGTACAGAGTGATAATGATTATACAAGCAACGCATTTCTTAAGAATTCTTCGTAGATCGTAACCTTTAAAAAAGAACAGAGCAAACATAGGTACATTACAATTTTAATTTTACTGAAGAAAAACAAATTGTTTGCTCCGTATTTACATGTATGTAGGTATTACAGGTTGGTAAAGTATGAAACACGAAAGAATTAGGTCGTCGAAAAATATTATAAAATATTATTAAATTAAATATTATTTGTTGGGATTTTTATTTGAAATAAATTTTTGGGGGCTCAACCGGGATATCGATAAAAACAATATCGCGGGATCTACAGCGATATTATCGATTAAACACCACCACGAGAATACCATCGAGTTTATATTACATTATGGTTTAATTTGGAACAATATTTGCTGTCATATTCGCACGGATTTTTTAACTTGTTACGAAACGACCTTGCATTTGTTTTTATTCGAATAATTAGATTTTGTAATTTTGTATGCTGCTCTGGAAGCGATCTTCATGTTATCATAAATTGTCTCAAGAAGTCGAATCTAATACAAAAAGAAACCAAGCTGATTGAAGACGATTTATTACCTAGAATAAATCGGAAGACAGTTTTTTAAATAATTATTTAGTTTTGGACTCGATTATCGATAAAGGAAGTGATCTAACGTTATTATGGTAAGATGCTTACCAGGAAATGGGATCACCTCTATTAGACCAAGAAAAAACAAAGATTCTCGGAGTCGGTGGATGCAGAATATGTACGTTAGGTCGTTTAAAAGCAACCTTGCAGATTAATGAAGTTGTCGAAGATGTTTCCGTCAGTATATCGTTCCTGTAGAAGCTCGTAATGTAAAATGTGTCGTCGTAAATTATTTCCCTAGAGAGAAGAAGATCATTCTTGGTCCAAATCTGGAATTCTTATTATGTTACAAAATTGAAGAAATAGAAGAAAATTTTGTAATTGGGAACCAAGAACACGAACAAGAAATACGTTCGTTGATAAACAACTACAAGCCAGAAAAGTCGAAGGAAACCAATATCACATTAAAAATTCTTTTGAAGGATGATAAACCAGTTTGACAACACCCAAGGTGTTTGTCACCAGGAGAAAAAGTAGAAGTCGATAAGCAGTTCAAGGAATCGTAACGACAAAATATTATTCGTCCTAGTGTGTCCGAATTCGCAAGTACTGTCGTATTGGTGTCAAAAAAACATAAGACCAAACGACTTTGCATAGACTATCGAAGGTTAAATAGGGAAATAATAATGAACCGTTACACATTGCCACTAATCGACCATCGATTAAAGAAATTTTATTTTACATGGACGTATTATTATTCCATCCATCAACAAAGAAAATGGATTGGATAAATTAAAAAAAATCTTACAAGTCACAGCAGAGTATGGTCTGGAGTTCAAATGGCGTAAATATCAGTTCCTATGTCCAAAAATTAATTACATTGGGCACGAAATTGAAGAAGGTTTTATAAAGCCATCAGAAACCAAAACCAAAGCTGTGGGAAGGTTTCGGCAACCAACGACGATTAAACAAATGCAAAGTTTTCTCGGATTAACGCAGGATACTTTAGACGGTTTGTGGCAAATTACTCGGTTGTGGTAAAACCGTTATCATATATGCTAAAGAAAAATGTAAAGTTTCAGTTCGAGCCACCACAAAAATTAGCATTTTCAGAGCCGAGACTGAGCTCTACACAGACACATCAAAATTTGGATTCCGAGCAAATTTTATTGCAAAAAGGTAAACACGATGGATGATTTCATCCTGTTGACGATTTTAGTAAAAAAAACTTCATCATGTCAAGAGAGGTACTGTTCGTATGAGTTGGAGGTATTTGCAATCATGGCGTCTTTGAAAAAGTTGCGAGTCAACTTGCTTGGACTTAAATTCAAATCGTTACGGACTCTGCTGGTTGGGCGTTACAATTAGAAGATTTTGACTATGTGTTAGAGCGAAACCTGGCACCAAGATGAAGCACATGGATACACTCAACCGTAATTCTGTCATTTTATTGGTACAGAATAAATTCATAGAGAGAATAGGCGGGGAAGCAAGAGGATTTTTTGCACCCGATAAGCATCCATTAGTAACGTATCCAAACAATACTAATATATTTTTTCAATTGTAGATGCGTTTGCCAAGTTTGTCTGGATATACTCGATAAAAACAACAACAGCCAATAAAGCAATAAAAAACCTAGAAATTCAAAAACTAATTTTCGAAACTCAAAGCGAATTATAGCAGATTGAGGGCCGACATTCTGATCAAATAAATTTTTCGAATATTGCACCATAAACCAAACTGGTTTGACCCTTATTACATCAGGAGAACCCAGAGGCACCGGTCAAATTGAAAAAAGTAATCGACTCATAATTTCAGCCTTAACAAAAATGGCAATTGATTCACCAGAAGTATGGTTTAAATACACAGAACGACTGCAGATCGGTACGACGCCGTTTGGATACCGAAATGGTGGTTAATGCTCGAAAAGGATATGATCAGAGAAACGAAATGTTGAATGTGCAAGAAGAAAACCGGCCAGTGTTTAACCAAAAACGAAGAAAACCATCAGTATACAAGATGGGAGATATTGTCGCTATTAAGCGTTTATTCAGTTTGGATCTAGACTAAAACTAATGGCGAAATTTCTGGGTCCGTACAAGATTACTGAAGTTGGCCCAAACGACTGCTAGATCGAAAAGATCGGGTCCTGTTCCAAAACTTGGAGAACTACTTATCCTGATGATGACGATGAGGATTCTGAAGAAAATGTAATTTCCAAAACGTATGTTAGCAAAATTGAAATCATTCAACAAAACTGAAGATAAAGTTTACATCGTATAGAGCTATAGAGACAAGATTGTCCCTAAAGATTTTTTTTTGTTTAATGCAATTGTAAAGACAAATAGCTGCAACGACGTTGAATTCATACGTAGAAGTATGATCCAATTTCAAAGAACTTATTCGTCGGGACGACGAAGATGCAGGAGGGCCGATTTTGTAGGACCACCCTGTGCTATAATAATTTCATTAAACATTAAAACGTTGATATACAGGGGGAGGAAAAAGTATGGAAACCCCTAAAAATCTCGCGGAGTTCAGTCCAAACAAAAATGAGCAAGGTTTATTCTTAGGTAATTTTCAACAAGGAATTTAATGGTGAGCTTGGTTGTGACCTTGACTTTCATTTTCAAGGTCATTTAGAGGTCAAAGTCATTTTTTTAAATTAGAATCCCTATTTTTGATGACAGAATCGTAAAGAGCGACCAATTTTACGTCCGAGTATGTATTTTCCATGATTTCCCAAGGTCATTTGAAAGAATTTACATTGCGAAGTGAAAGTATGGAAACCCCTAGAAATCTCGCGGAGTATGTCAACAAAAAAATCGAGCAAGGTTTATTCTTAGGTAATTTTCAACAAAATTGACCTTCATCTTCAAGGTCATATTGAGGTCAAGGTCATTTTTTTATAGAGAAACTCCTATTTTCGACATCGGATTCGAAAAGAGCGCACAATTGTGCGTCTGAATATGTATTTTCACTGACCTCCCAACGGGAGGGAAATATGGGTTCTAATTTTAAAAAATGACTTTGACCTCTAAATGACCTTGAAAATGAAGGTCAAGGTCATAACCAAGCTCACTATTAAATGCCTTGTTGAAAATTACCTAAGAATAAACCTTGCTCATTTTTGTTTGGACTGAACTCCGCGAAATTTTTAGGGGTTTCCATACTTTTTCCTCACCCTGTATGTAACATTGTGTTATACGGTTTACGAAAAATTGTATTGTTGATGGTATGAGTATCGTAATGATAAAGTTTTGGATGTACGAATAAAAAACGAGTCGCCCGGTGGCACAGTGGTTAGCATGCTTGCTTTAAGCTCCGGAGGTCCCGGGTTCGATTCCTGGCGTGTCATGAAAAAATCACGGCTGATTAATTTTGGATCAATGAATTAATCACTCATAATCCGTTAAAAAATCATTACGAAACATCGTAATGAAGCGGCCAAATCCCTTTATGGGATGTAGCGCCAGCGAAAAAAAATAAAAAAAGAGTTAGTTGTCAAATCGTCCACCCCCTGCGCATTCCAATTTTTGAGATAAATAAACTTTTTGTATCTGCTGAGAACTGTTTACTCTTATTTTTAATTTAATTGTTATAAAAACGTAATGATTTAGCTATCCGACAATATTGCTCGAAATGCTACAGAATTGTTAATCCTCCACATCTACGGAATTACTAGTCTTTAGGCCCTAGAGTAATCACCAAAAGCGAAATTCCCAGGATATTAAATTTTATTTGTCTTAAAGTTATCGTAGCCTTTCATCCCAGGGAAATTTGAAATTACCTCCGACAACCGAGCGTAAAAACATACCCACACTGTTTTTTAGTACAATTTTACGTGTACGAGCGATAAAATCTATAAAACAATTAAAAACTCTTCTGGGTAAGATTATGGTGATGCTGGAAATTTGCTTTGACAATATAGTAGAGGGTGGTCCTATTTTCTACCTCTGGGTCAATTCTAAACCCGAGTTGCTTGTTAGAATTTTCTCTTCATCAGTAAATTTATTATCTTCTCGTACTTAAAAATGGAAGAAAAACTAAAAAATTATTCTGGCCTTAATTAGGGGTTTGTCATATCGGTACAGTAACAGGTATTCTAATTCCCAGCGTTTCCAAAACTGCGCTTATATCTGATAACTTATGATTAGTTATACGATCGGATAATTGATGAATGGGTCGTACAAATAAAAAATGTGCAGATGTCATAAAATCTGGTTTCAACTTGAACCACAAGTGTTGCAAACTTTTGTACTAATGTTACCGCCAGGCCAATGGTCCTAATGATGTGAATTTTTTTTAGATTTTACTGCCCTTTCCGTTCCGAAATGTAGTGTTAAAAATGCATGCGCTTCTTTATGCGCGTCTACCAAAAAATTTGTTCAGTACATCTAAGAATGATTCAGTGCTTAGGTTCATGCAGATCTCGATATGAATGGCGTGGTTTCTGAAATACAGAAAAGTGAATTCGGATGAATTCGGAAAGGCCCACAAAAGTGAATACAAACTATTCCAAATGATATTGTATACTTTAATCGGTCCTCTGGTAACTCTCTTATGATTTGGTTGATCATTCGCGGATATTATTTGAAATACTTCACACAACTAAGAAACATTTTCATACCCACACCTCTGCATCTTACAATCCGATACTTTTGGCGAACTAGTGTACATCATAAATGATTGTGAAGGATTTAATTAGGAAATGTTTAGTATTATAGGGCAGTGCTGTTTTTTGAATTCGTCCGCCGACGCGCAAATGGATTCAATTGCCTTAATTTGCTTTACACTGGAACTCTTTTTTGTTACAGAGACGGAATTCTTTACTTTGAAAATGTTTTGCTGTGCATTACATTGCTCTTTCTATTACTTCTGGCGACAAAACTCCGCCTTTTCTTTCGGGATTCTTCGGTGTTTAGCCTGGGCCAGTCCACCACAAATTATAATGAGTAATGTCTCGCGCTGTTATACCTCAAATTGGCAGGTCGGCCGAATTTTGCTGAGAAAATTTAGTTCGCAACGATAGTTGTCCGGCATCATGGTTGTCGACAAATCAATCCAATTCTATTTTCGAATCTTTCCATAACGTGACAGAAGATACCGAGATAGTAAAAATAGAAATGACTTGTTTGGCAAGTCGAATCAGAGGAACAGCACCCTTCAACTACAACCTTGGTAAACCAACTTGCTTTCGCGGAGCCAGTTTTTGAGCGGATTAGTTGAATTGTGGCGCCGCATGCGGTTTTTGATCTGGCATAAAGCACTCGAACATATAAATTTAAATGATAAACATTAAATATTTCAAGGAAGTTATGCAATACAATATGACACTATTTTGAATGATTTCCACAAAACAATTAC